>VUQR01007601.1:65433-86637 GCA_015108515.1 Hemichromis elongatus | reverse complement strand
GAAAGTTGTTTGAAAAAAAAAAAAAAGGAGAAAGCTGTGACGTTTTTCCACCGCGCAGGTGTGCTGGGCTGGGTCTCTGTAGATCTACCTGACAGAACTGCTCACTGCAGCCTTTAAAGGTGTGGCTGTGTCACTCCCCAACCTCCAGAGATCTGATAAAACACTTTACATAGACCTGAGAGCATATGTAGTGTAGACGCCCAGAGACAGTGAGCATGTTAAGGTGAAAAAATAGGTCACGATTGACTTGGTTCTGTTCTTTTGTACCTCAGGTAACCTGCCTGGAGAAGAGATGGTGACACCAGGATGGGAGGCGTAGCAAGGTGGTGCCAAAGCTGATGCTTGGGTTCTCACCCACCTGCTGCATTTTGAACTGCTGCTCATTTTTTGTAGCAAACTGACGCTGGGGCTCCTTGATGAGAAGATAAGACGTTGGATGTACGCTCCGTTCTTGCTTGAGTAGAGATTAGGGACCTACAATGACAAATGTAAATTGAAACATACTGAATAAATGGACAAGAGAAAGTTTCCTGGCACAATGTCCAGGCAAATGGATATGTCATCCAAAAGGCGCCCCGTTGGTGGCAGTGGCCTGAACTTCCCTCAGTCTCAGCAGGGTCGTATTCGGGCCGTGGAGGTGGCAAGAGGGAGAACAGGGTATGGCTTTACGCTGTCAGGCCAAAGTCCTTGTGTCCTCAGCTGCATCCTAAAAGGGAGCCCTGCTGACTATGTGGGTTTGCGCTCCGGGGACTACATCCTCTCTGTGAATGACATCAACGTCTCCAAGGCGTCACACGAAGATGTGGTCAAACTGATCGGACGCTGCTCTGGTGTTTTGAAACTAGTAATCGCTGAGGGAGAACGTCACAGGCGACACCACCAACGCTCCGCCGGCGGTCGCCACCATAGCAGCAACACAGTGGCGGCATCCTACCTGGACTCATGCTCCAGTGATGATGAATTGGATGGTTTCTACAATAACAGTGTTAACAATAACAACAACAGCAGGTCAGGCTGTGGAGCCCGTGGAGGTTGGTACAAACCCAAACTGGACACTAAGCAGCTGGGCATCAACCGGGCGGAGAAGGTGGTGGCAGAGCTGCAGTCTGGAGGAATTTTTAACATGATCTTTGAGAACTCCAGCCACTCCTCCAGCAGCTCAGACAAAGAGAGGCCTGGGGTTAGTACGTCATCAAAGCCACGTCCGCTGTCTGATCCCGAATTCCCAGCATATCGGAATTCCTCACGTTCCCAGAGCAACCCAAACCTGCTCTCTGAAGAGGAGATGGCCCAAGTTCTGAATGATGATTCGGTTTTCCTAGAATCAGACTTTCGGCATCTCCACCTTCACCACCATGAAGAGCAGGATGTTGATGATGGAGAGGGGGGTGACTTGGGCCTAGAGCCCAGCGAGGGTATCCTCAATGTGGGAATGATTGTTGGCTATCTGGGCTCCATTGAGCTCGCCTCCACAGGGACAAATCTAGAAAGTGACAGTCTGCAAGCCATCAGAGGCAGCATGAGGCGCCTCCGGGCTGAGCAAAAGATTCATTCATTGGTCCTCATGAAGGTGCGAGTGAAGGTTTTTTTTGTTTTTTTTCTTACTTGTGTTAATTTTAATGTCCTGTTAAGTATGTTTATTATTCATTAAAATATAATACTACTTTAGTGTTAACAACAGCAAGTCAGTAAACCTTACCTTGTCAGGCTTTAATAAGTCAGGATTTGATTATACAAGTAGCCCTTTCAGCAGAAACCTGGTGTGATATTATTGTTAACCACAGTTTCCCTGCTATCAAGTTTGGTAACGTGCAGTAATTATATCCTACCAGGTCATGCATGACAGTGTACGCCTGTGCAGTGACCGAGGTCAGGTCCTTGCAACCTATCCTGCAGAAAAACTAGCCTTCAGTGCATGCTGTCCCGATGACCGGCGATTCTTCGGACTGGTAACGATGCAAGCTACAGAAGACCACGATGATAGGCACTTCAGCATCGCACGGGATGACGAGGGGAGTTTAAGAACTTCCTGTCATGTGTTCATTGTGGACCCAGATCTGTGTCACCATCAAGTAAGTTTTACAATTAAAACTGATGAGAAGGAAAATGTGCAGAATGTGTGTGTTGTTTTTTTTTAATGGCATGGGTAATATTACAACACAGTGACCAAGTACTCAAGAAGTTACTCATATATCTTAAATCTGGGGAACCTTAAGGTAATTTGTTCTAGTCTAAGCAATGGTTGTAAGCCAAAGATTTATTAGCAGCTACTTTTTCTGTATTGCATTACAGTGGAACAAACTCTCAGTAACTGTTGCTTCCTCAGGTCCATCTGGGTGTTGCCATGAGGTTTGGCTTTGAGTGTACCCCTGACCCAGACACAGGTGGCTGCTTGGAATTTCCACCTAGCTCTCAGCCTCTCCTCCAGTTTGTTTCTGTCCTTTACCGGGACATGGGAGACAACATCGAAGGGGTTCGCGCCCGCGCTTTCCACGACCCAGACAACGATGCCCAGCAAAACCACAGCACCAGTAGCAACAGCGATAGTGGGATTGGCAACTTTTTACCAGAGGAAAAGAGCAACAGAGTGCTTTTAGTTGACCTTGGAGGTCCTCCAAATCACAACCACGTCTCTGGCCCGCGCCAATGGGACAGCCCACCGTCATCGCAGCAGGCTTGGAGTCCCACCCTGGGAGCAGCAGCCTCTCATCCACCTCCTCAAACGCTGAGAAATGGCCACTATCGTAATGACCCCCACCTGGCTGATCTTCCTCACCCTCTCCCCTTATCTCACCCTGATGTCCCTGTCAGGCACTCACGAGGGGTCAACCCACACCACTACTCATCAGGGAAGCGGGGAGGAGCTGTTGGGGGAGGAGAATGGAGAGGGGCTGGAGGAGGAGTAGGGGTGGAACCGCAGAGGTGGCTACCAGTCCATGTGTTGAGAGACTGGCGTCAGCAGCACCACCACAGCCACCTCCAGGGCCTCAGTAGCGATCAGGAATCCTACGCAGAATCCACTGACGGATGGTCATCTGCCAACTGCAGCACCCTGCCCCCACCGATGAATAAGATCCCGGCCGACCGCTATCGTGCCCCACTGGCGCCTGGAGACCACCTGCCACCACCTGGAGGGAGCCAGCCTCCACCTCCGTCACATCCCCACACCCACCGGCTGGCTGTTCAGAAAGACGAGTGGGCTAAGAAGTTATTTGGTACAGGAGACAGGGAGCGTACAGGGGCAGAGAGAAGTGAAAAAGAGAAGAAACGAGGAGGGAATGTCAAGGAGGGAGAGAAAAAGGTATGTTTTAACAAAGTTGTGAAAGTATTACATTTAGTCATTCAATTCTGGATAAACAGTTTTAGTTTGTAAGTGTATTTATTTTATTTACATAACCAATTCCATGATATGACGTTCTGATATTCACTGAAGTGCTGCGCCGTGTCAGTTTGTAGGTTTTGGGAGAGTTGTGTTAAAACTGACCGCGAGATGAGAATCCCAGTATGCAGCTAGCATCCCCCATCGCACATCTCTGTTGTTGAAATTTATTCTGTGTAGAGTCTGTTCAAAACGACGGTTTATTAGGGCTATAAATCCACGTGGGCATCGTCTTCTCAAGGCCTAGAATTTCACTCCTTCAGTGCTCTAAGTATCATTTCACTTCAATACAAAACTTTTCGCTTGTTTTGAAAGTCACCAAGAAACACAACCACCCCAGCTAAACATCCCTGTAAAACACTGGATAATTAAAGCACCCAGCTGGCGCTCTCCCTAGACTCAGTACAAGTGGATTGATATGTTATTTATCAGTCACTGCTCCAGTATCAGATCATTTATTATGCAGTAGCCAGATATCTGCCTTCACCTGAAAACCACCTGTTTTCCCCTCCAATGGCATTAACAGCATAACAGCAGAGCGGGTTTAGTAAAGTAATTGCCCACTGTCGTCTTAATGTGTTTGGCATAATTTCAAACGTAGCCTAGTTGCATTGTTGTATGAAAATACACTTCCTGTTTTTCTCATTTTATTTATATATATATATATATATATATATATTAGTAGATGGACTGGATTGTTTTCAGACAATGACAACAAGGAAATGTGAAGGGTATAAAGTACAATACTGCATATCCAGCCTGACTAGATTCCATAAATATTAATCAGTCTACAGCTTGTGAACAGAAATGCTCATGCATGTATGTAGAAAACAGCTGCATTATGCCTGCCTCCGTCTACATGTTGCGTTTTATTATTATATTAAAGTAAAGAAGATAGTTATTTTGATTCTGAAGGAGGCTGGGGCTTCTGCCAACTTATCTTAGAAAACAGTTTTCCAGGCACCCTAAGGGACAACCAGAGCGAGTGTTTAAGACAGAGGCAGGAAGGTGGATATGAACCATGACCTCGAACTGGAGAAACAGAGTTTTGGATACTGTGGTGATTGTGGTAAGCCCCGATAATTTATAGATAAGAAAAAACAACCCAGATTCAGTTGTATAAAACTCTGTTTCTGTTTTCATTTTTTTCCTGTTAACTATTGAGTGCAACATATCAAGGCATTAACATTAACTGCCATATAATATTTGACACATGGTGGCACTGTTTCACTACGTAAACCTCTGCAGACTTTAAGATAAAAATGAAAAAAAAAAGAAATATCAGTGCTTTCATGACTTTTGATTAAAATCTTTTCATCTATGATTCAGTGACAGAAATGATTACTGCAGTAAGTTAGGTTTCAATTGTTAGATTTAGAAACAAGCAGTTGAATCCTGATAAACGTGATCTAGTGAGTGTACACGAATTAGAGTCTAACTGAAAAGCGAGTTGTCTGATTAGGTAGAAAAAGACTGAAAAATTGCAGTCAGTTTGCTGTTTACTATCATTCCTAAACAAAACAATCCGTATTTTGGGATGTTTTAGGTTTTTATTTTAAGCTCAAATTATACTCGTTCACGTTATTATTGTTTGGACACGTGTCTAGTTTTGCTTTTGTTATTTTTATGTTGATAGCAGCGCTGATGTAAACATGAAGGGCATCTGTTTATGTATGAGTGTGCGTATGAGGGCGAGGGCGTCACGATCAGCTACGCAGATAGAAGCTGTGGATTTTCCACTAAAATTCAGTCCTTTCACATTTTCTTCTCTCTGGAAAGGCTCTGGTGCAACCACGCCCAAAACAACCACAGCACCAGTGAGTCAAATCGACACTTTATCATTTCCCTTTCAACCTAAATCTCAGCTTCTCCAAAAAATCCCCATTTTTGTTGGCTTTAAGCTCTCTTGCAGTTACAAGTGAAACTTGGATTAAACCGAATGGGTTCTACAGAGGTCGTGTGAGAAAGATTGTGACTGCACATGCTATTAAGTGTTAAAATCTGCATTGTCTGACACACATACGCGGCGCACACACAAATGCAGAAGTGACTCAGTATCCAGGCAACACCACTGGTCATCGCATGATGAAATGCAGAGGAGACCTGCTCCTGAGCAGCCAGTCAGATTCTACCTGCGTTTGAAGCCTGTCAGCGCTGACTAATTACTCATTAATCAACACAGGGCCGCTAAACATGTGCCTCCTCTTATAATACTAGAAGATTAGACAGATGCAATTTGTAAGAGAAGAGAAAGAAGGTAGAATATTGTTATTCTCAAGGGATTAAAGAGCAACAGTTGTTAAAAGGTTAATTGTACACTTGTGAAAGCAAAACAGCACTAATTTCCTCTCCTCTTTTACAGCACTCAGAGTGGTTACGTTATTGTCTAATGGCTTTGGACAATAAATTTTCACGACCGTGATGTGGTTATTTTTAGGCAGCAGTTTATGGCATAGTGCAACAGCTTGGCTGTTTTAACTTTATTCCATTAATTGGTGGGCTTTCTAATGTAGTGCTCTTATATACACTATACAGTTTTAAGTATAATAGATACTACATGGAACTACACTTAGTAGAGATGGCAGTGAAATAAGCTACAGTTAACTGGAGAAGCACATCATACTGCTCAACAGGAGGTTTGCAAGTGCTGTTTGTGTGTACCCGCGTGTCTCCGTATTACCTCTCTGTCTGTGCATTTGACTCAAGTGCTATCTGGCATTGCATGCAAAATCACAGGACTGCATACGCCTGCGTGTAACATGTGGAATTTAACATTTAGTTGAAAAGCAGGAACCCATGTAGAGCAGACATGGATATAACAGAGGCAAGTGCAAAGCTGCACAGCACGGGAATGTATAATGCTGTGGCGTTTAGGCATTTAATGCAGTACAGACACATGTACAGACACGGCGTACATGTGCAGGCACGGTTGGGTTTCTTAAATTTTCAATGACCGAGTGCCATATTTAGGGAGCCAGAAAAACACTTTTTTTTATTAGCGTGTGATATGGCAATTTAGAACATGATGTTGTGTGTTGGTAACACAAATTTTTGTGCCTTTTTATAGTTATCATTATTAGGGCTCAGCTCCTTAGGAAGGTTTAGTTCGTTATGACGGCTGGCACAACAGAGCTCAAGTCACAGATACATTTTCGCTGGGATCTGGATGAATGAAATTTAGAGTGCTGCATTCCTTTGTTGATGTAAAATAGTGACATTTTGTATTTATTTTAAAGTTTCTATTGTTAAAGACAGTGAGAGGCAGGAAATGTGGAAAGAAAGTGTAGGGGACTGAAATGCAATAGTTGGTACAACTAGCTACAATCTGACCTGGAGATTTGCTGCTTAGGCCGTTAGTGCCCATGTGGTATGCACCCAACCTGCCCACTTATGCTTCAGATCATGTCATAGAAGGAATGCCAGTGAAATTCTCTGATTTACCGATTGTAAGTTTAGCCAAAAAATGAATCAAATCTAATATTATTTTACCATGGGAAGATTTTATGTAAACTGTAGATAAACTGGCATTCTTTCCATTTGATCTATGGCAGAATATATATCATAGTTGGTTAACTACCAGATGTCTAACCAGGATTTCATATAGTAGTAATCTGTAATAATAATAATAATGATATTTTTTTTAACAACTGTCCTTCAGTCAGTCTTAATGGGATGGTCTCTTGCTGGATGAGAGTGCCCTCATCCCCCCAAAATTTAAGGGGTCACTGAATAGTTTGAGTTAATAAATAGTAAATCATGCTTTGGTCTTTGCAGTTACCAAATTTCAACCATTAGGAGATTTACTTAAAAAAAACAAAAACCCAAAAAACAAAACAAAAAAGAAAAAAAATGAGGGAGCATCTTTTTTTGAAGAATGGTGTTCATTTACATCAATAGCGCTCCAGAAACTCAACAGTGAATGTTGTTCTGGTGGCTGACACAGACACTTTGTCTTCATATGCATAATAAGCCCTTGACTAGACCAAATACTGTTGCTGAAGACTACTTAAAAAAAATTACAAGCAAGTCTGGCTCCTCAGAAGCAAAATATAAAGAAAAAAGGGGTGACTCGGGACTTTTGCTTTATGGTTTGCAGATGACAACTATGAAGATAGATTCCTTGAATGTGTACATGTGTGTTTGTGCCAGTTCACAATGAGTCTGTGAAGAAAGCCATCCTGTGTCCGTGCTGCTGCTTTAACTACTGGTTATGTTTTGGGTCACGGTGTTGCCGGGATCATTGTCATACTTTAAAGGAAATGCAGACTGGCTGTTGTGTGGAGGACCTAAGTGCAGAAGTGTAGAAGTAGGCAATAATAAACTTAAAGTGAGCTGTTTATAATAAGTATGCTAGCAGCAATCCAAAAGGCAAACAAAAGTCCAAAAGAGGAACACTATAAACTATAAAGAAACACACAGTGGGACTGAGAAACACTAGGGGAACAGGAACGGACACTCTGACAAAGGGAATACAGCGACTACATATACACATGAGGGCGATTAGGGGAAGTGCAGACAGCTGGGAGAATGAAAAACGGTTTAACTGAATCACAAGAGATGAGACAAGGAAGCAGTCTAAAAGCAAAGGACAAGGAACAACTAACTCAGAAAATTTAGCAGGAAGTGCAAAACCTAAATGGGGAATACAGACACATGAACTAAAGGACGCAAGATAATGGAATGCTGAAACTCTAAAGCCGCTAGGAAGCGAGAGCTAAAGCAAATGCACTAAGACTACACGAAACAAATATGAGCATTAAATAAACCAGTAAGCAGAATAGTGCTAATGGTGTTAAGATGAGGATTTGGCACTTAGCTCTGATCGGTAAGCTTTGGATTAAGAGGGAATTCATTACAACCAGTGAAACGTGCCTGCATTTGTAAGCTCGTCCTACACACCGAGTGGAGCAGGCAGCAGTTCTTCTTAGTGAAAGAGTGAAACAGAGAGCAGTGTTTGTTAAAAATCCGAGAATTCAAATAAACTCATTTTTGCACTGCAGTTACTCTGAGTGCCAGCATTACGCCAGCCGAGTTTAAGTAGATCTAATAAACAGTTGTTGAGATAGGGCAAGAACAGATGGACTTGCATACAAAGGTTTTTTTTTTAGTTAATAAAATGTCTGTTATATACATGTAAACTGAGGGTGTGTTTCTTTTCTTTTCAGGGCAGTCGTTTCCGAGGTTTGACCATGGGATTCCCACCTCTCCAGCAGCGCTCCTCAGCTAGGCGCTCCTTTGGACGCTCCAAACGTCTCAGCTTGGCCCGTTCCCTGGATGATCTTGAGGTAGCATATATACACATAATCTATATGCATGGGCCTTTTCCAACACAAGTATACCAACAAGTAATGCATATTACTGCAGTATTTAAGCTCAGACTGGCTACTGTGTTACTATCATATTTGAGCCTCAGGTGTTGCCTCTGTCTCTAATAAGAGTAGCTCATGCACTCCATACATGCTCACATGATACATCAAGCTGATACATCTTCTCATATCACCATGGCAACATACACAGTAAAGTACAGAGCCATCTTTTGTCCTGACGTGTTTTTATTATTTTTTTAAAATGTAACACCACAAAGATTCACTGGTACATTTTAAATAAACATAAAGCAGAAACATTCATCCATTCCTCTCCCTAAGAGAAAATAAGAGCCTTGTTCCATTACCGTAATTTTCGGACCATAAGCCGCCCCGTATTATAAGGCGCACTGTCGATGAATGGATCTGTTTTCATACATAAGGCGCACCCAATTACGGGACACATTAAGTGAAACAGAAAAGTCAGATAAGTAAAACTTCACTTATTCTTCCTGCTTCCTCCACTTTCATTATTGCTAAATTCTCTTGCAGCTGCTCTATTCCCATGTTGTTGCAGTATATTAATGACTAACCTCGTATTGTGGATGGATTATCTACGTTGTTCTCCTGTCTGAAGTTTGGTCCGTTTGCAGCATCTGGCCGTGTGACTACATTTGTCCCTAACCATCAGGAACCCTCACGTTAACTTTTATCGAGTGGAAAAAAGTTCCCATTCATCCTCTAGCTTCACTGTGTTTATGTTATGCTAACATAGCTGTGTCGCTAGCGATCACGTAGCACATCATATACCAGCTAGCCCAACTTCAGTACCCTTAATAAAGTCACTGCTGTTTAGTTTTCTTGTGATAGCAGAGCTGTATGTTTTAATTTTTTCAGGAATCTGAAGCAAAAATTAAAAGAGCTCTTCTCATTTCTCTAAGAAAAAGAATCAAGCTTCTGTTCTGTCAGAGGGACAAGTTAACGATTTTCTTTTGTTTGTTTTCTTAAATATAAACTGTACATTCAGAATACAAAACCACAGGAAATCAGGGACTGCGTTTATGATACAGTTGCATGTTTTTTTGTTTTTTTTTTAACGTTTTTGGATATTTTTTTATATCTAGAGCCATCTTATAGAAAGAGTTAATAGCAGCTCTGCTACACTGTTGCAAGAATTAGCTATTTGCTCTTCTTTTACCTTCAAGAAATGACCTAGTATCCAGTCATTTGAAAGCCATGAGTTTTGCTTAACAGTATCCCTATTTAGTTCCACTTTACAGGATTTAATACAGAGAAAATCAGCAATTGCTATTTTGGTACTTAGACAGGAAAGACACAAAGACTATTATTATTTTTTTGTATTGGGTTGTATTTGTGTAACTTAAGGTGGGATTTTATTATGAAATTCCATTTCTGGAAGCGAATCATTAAACTGTCCTAGTGATAACAGTGTAAAAGAGCATTGCTGTCATCATGACTTGTCTCTCCGTGTGTCTGTGTGAATGTTGCCAAAACCATGGTAGAGTCCTGCTGTCTCCACCAAAATTCATAGCAGTAGCTTTGGTTCTAAGATAGAGATCAGAGGACAGCTTAATGTTTCCGCCGTTTAGTGGTGACTGGGGTACCGTGGGAGCAGATAAGCAAATCCCACACTGTTGCATCAGTGGTGATAGTTGTTTTTTTTTTAAACATACATTTTTGGCATTTTTCCCTTTATTGGACAGCACAGTAGATGGCAACAGGAAACATGAGAGAAAGAGGGAAAACGACTGGGAGTTAAATACCGCAGAGGTCCCGGGCCTGCAGTTAAGGTGGAGAAGCTGTATTTTAAACAGTGAAACCATTATTTAGCTAAATTAAAGCCGCTGTGTGTGTTTTTTATGAGAAAAATCTTTTGAATGAATCGAATTCCTCAAAGTGAAAGTCTATTAGTAGACACTTGGAGCCCTCAAATTACCTTCACACTTTTGTTGTTCAGCTTCGGTTCAAACTATATTTAATTTGTATTCATAATGGAAAGCCCAAACGTCACCTACAGGCATTTAAGAGCAGATTACGATGTAAAAACGATACATAATCAAGGATGTTATTGGAAGCAGTGTAGAATTTCTGCACACTTGAGCTGGCCACTGTTGTATGAGCTTCACAGGGGTAGATGTCCCATTGCCAGAGCTCCCAATGGCAGGGCTCCTCGCTGCTTCTTTTTCTTCTTCACCCCTTCATCCTCCCGCTCTCTCTATTCCACCTTTTTCTTCCGGTCGTTAGGCCTTTTTCACTCGCTGCACATGCAGTAATGTCCACAAACAGAGAGGGCTTTGTGTTGTGTTCAGGGGGAAGGAGAGAGAGAGAGATTGGAGTGTGTGTGTGTATGTATGTGTTTGTGTGGTGACGATGGTGGGGGGTAATGGGGTTCTAAGTGTTAGCCTGCACTTCTAACGAGCTCTGATGAGCAACAAGCTGACATTCCCCTCGTTAGTGCAGCCTCAACACAAAAGCACACACAGTATATAGACACACACACACACACAAACGCACAGTGCAGATACACACATGCAGGAAGAGCTGTGGGCGAAAATACACAAACAAATGCCAGCTTTAAATCGGTGACACACAAGCGCACATCTATACACACACACACAACTGTCAGACATCTTTTTAGATGTGCTGCTCAAGCTGCTTTCAGACTGTGTGTAAGCAGGCGAGTTTGTGGCTCTTTTAGCAAAAAAAAAGGCAGAGTTTGAGGCTCGGGGGCAAAAATACGAATTTGCTAGTGTGATTTGTCCATTCCTTTGTCTGTTTGTCTGCCATTAAAGAATGTGATTAAGCTTGGCAGAGAGGTGGATGAAAGATGAACAGTATTGGTGCAGCTCTGTAACACTGGTGGAACTGACATCGGCGGAAGCCTGCCTCTTAGTTCCCGTCTTGTTTTGTGGCAGATCTGATTCTAGAGCCTAACTATTACGCAGTCACGCAACACCCACATGCAAGTTGCACACATGCACTCTTCTTCAATGTGTCTTGGATTTTAGTTAGGCATTTAACTTCTTTGCCATTCTTACACATTTACACATACACTCGCATACAGACGCAAAAAAAAGTGTTAAATAGTACACACAGAACTTTGTTTCAGAATACTAATGTTTAAAACCACACAGAGCTACCTAACTCTAACTGAACCAACCATTTCAAAGCAAACACGTCATTCTCAAGTGGTCCTGGAGGTTTGAAATCTGCAGTGTACTCGATTGAACTTAATTAACAACGGTCACAAGAAATTTTTCAGAACAAAAGCACAAACACCAAACAATTTTCACAATGGGCCGTTTGTGGCTGTTTTTACAATGAGCTGAAAGATAGCTGTAGTTGGAAGAAGGTAGGATTTCTGTCCACTGTGGAGTGTTGAGCTTGAAGACAGGTCCAGCAAAATCCCAATCAGCTCAGGCCAGTTTTTAAGGCATATTATAAAGCTATTGTAAAATTTGGGTACTTTAAGTGACAAGTATACATCACCAAGTAAACATAACAAAATATTGAAATGTGCTCTGTTTGTTTTGTCATCATTTTTCTGCTTTATTTACAAACATTTATTAAAAAACTATGAGTGGATGATTTAATTTAAGCGTTATTTAAACGTAACAGTCTAAGTGTTATCATTGCTGTAAAGTTATTAACACTATTATTTAATTTTTAGGTGAAATGATGAGCTTATTAATAGGAAAATAATCACCTGTTATTTTTATTGTACATTTAATTAGAAAAAAGCTAAATTTTGTTGATTCTGATTTGCTTTTATCATGTAAGTCTCCTGAAATCTCATTATAACTGTAACTAAAAGTAGAATGGCAGTTTTACAGATTAAACTACGGCATTTCTTTTAAAACTTTATTTAAATCCTGTATGCAACTCCGAACACAGGACATTTAATAGATGGACATTTCTTGACAGAGGGCTATTTTAGTTTAATGTGTTTTTTGTGTGTGTTCCATTACATTTAACACATTAGCATTATCTATATTTGTTTCAGCAAATGATCGACAGTGAAGAAGAAAACTAGTGCTTTTAAATTAAATGTTAAACATATCAACTTTATCTTTATAATGAAGGGAAGATAACTCTTTCATGAAAGGTAAGGCATCATCAAGTGTTGCTTTTGGTTTAATCCTTGTGCATAACTGTGACATCTTAGCTTACACAGAGCATGATTTACTTGTCTTAGCAAAAACTCAGTGCTCAAAATGTGTTTACATTTATTATTGGTCTAGACTTAAAAAGCCTTTTATGACCAAGCATGTTAATTAATTTACTTAATCATCCTTTTGGGTGTTATTTTTGCATCTCTAACATCTGGCTGATGGACACAAAATTATAATTGACACATATTAAAACAAAATGCTTCATAACAACATCACAATCAATCAAAGCAAGAAGTGACCTGTATTTGTTTAACAATGTTATATTGGAAGCGATGAAAGCTGGATGTCTGTAAAGGCTGTACTCCGATCTCATATTCACCGTAGAGGGACGATAATACATCACTAGGAATCCACAAATATGACCCATCTTAGAGACAGCCACACGGCCATGTTTGTAATTCAGCCAAACAAGAAACCTTAAGGCTTCAAAAACACTGGAATGTAAAAAACACAATATCATTTTTCATTAGACCTTCTCCGCTTGTTTTCTTTCCCACTACTTTTAAACTCAATGCCCTGTTTGTAATGCAGGTTATCTGTTGAAACAAGCCTCACCCTTGGTGACATGATTAGGGTTAATGTATCACATTTTAGAAAGCTTCTGTATCCCTACACAGTATGTTATACAACTGTTTTCAGAAGCTTCAGGGGTTGACGGCAGCCTTTACTAATGTATGAAGTCACAAAAGATGCTTGTTAATAAAAAAAAAAAGCGGTCACAGGACTCACTATGATCCTCTGTAAAATGAGGTACACCCATGGCTTGTAGAGCCACCTTTAGTGGTAATAACTTGAAGTAATTAAAGTATTCTGTATGATTTTATCAGACTTTTACATCATTGTGGGGAAATTTTGGCCCACTCAGCTCCACAGCACTTTTAAGGGCCCACTCTAGTATTTCAGTGAGGTTGAGGTCTGGACTTTAAATGGGCCACTGCAGCACCTTGATTCTTAATTTTCATCCATTCTGTTATAGATTTGCTTATTTTTTGTTATAGTTTCGCTGTTTTTTAGCCAAGCTTTAGTTGTTACAGGTGTTAGGTGATTGTGGTATTGTGTTAACATATATCTGAATGCCCCAGACTATCAAAACCTCTGCTTTTATAGAGGTGGTCACTGTTGCCGATGGTCACAAGGTTTAGTCACACGGTTGCCGTTGACCCTGTATAGAATGCTACACACTTTTAAGTAGGTGTAAAGAATCACTTCCCCACCACCCATCTCGAGTTTGTATCAGTAAAAGAGCAACATGCTCACGACTCCTGCGTTAATTAACACATTAGATTGGTGTCCTTTATGTGTAATGCTGGTTGAGTACAGGTGGAGTTTCCAAACATAAAAGCTCTGAACTGTAAAGAACTATGTAGTTGTCCAACAATCTAACTTCATTTTTCTACACAAACTGCACCAGAATGTGTATTTGACAGAACACTTCATGTATATATTTCAAATGCAAAAACATTGTGGTGTTCTGTGGTAGGCTGAATCTGCGTTTGACTTATTTATGAGTGATCAGTGTGAGTGAGGTGCTGCTTTATTCACAGGCTTCACCCCTGGGCCAAGTGGAGGAGAAACAGCAGAGATGAGTGTGTGGAGGGGAGCGGGTAATAGGGCAAGTAGCTTCGCTGTGTGTCAAGGCATGTTGAGGAATGCAGTTACTTTTCGACCGTCATACAAAACCTAATCATGGCAACAGATACCAGTCATAGCTGTCAGCTGAATGGAAAGATCGCTGCAAAACACTGAGTGTGTTCCTCCCTATTTGGCTTTTTGTTGCCCTCCCCTCCGCCATCATGAATGTCAGTTTACTCTCCACGCCCCAGACAAGCGTGGGGCATACTAAACAGTTGACAGAAGAGCACAATGTGTTGTAACACATTCATCCCAACGCTGATTTTATGTGTGGGTGTGTTCCTTAATGGCAAGGGGTCTCCCTTCCGCAGCCTTGCCTACGCACTTGTCTCAAGTGTGTGTTTGTGCGTGCCTCTCTGCCCACAGCAGTGTGGGTGGAATAGGAATTATACAAGGGTGGGTGCAAAAGCAGAGACAGAGGAGGGGGAGAGCATTGAGGCAGGGCAAAGGAGACTATAGAGAGGAAAGAAGAGGAGGAGGGGGGATAAGAGAGGGAACCAGAGGGACCGGGGAATCTAGCGACGGCGACATTCTGTAGCGTTTTGGACATTTCAAAGGCATCGGGCTTTGCCACTTGTTCTGCGCAGACACGCACATTCAACAGCTGATGACGATGCGCACTGAGGGGAGCTCTCACATGCAGCGCTGAGGATTACTTGTCTCTTCCTTCATGGAGCAGCAAACTTCAAGCGCGGATTCTGAAACGGCCGCTGATCCTGTGAGTAAACGGGCTGCGTGCGTTAGTGGGGGGATTTATGCAAGTGTGTGTGTGTGTGAGATGCAGCCTATATATTTAATCCTATTAACGACTCTCTTGTTTCTGTCACTTGTAGCATCATAGCGATGTTACACAATCATTACCTGTTTCCGAACAGTATTGCTGGAGCAGATGCCTAAAGTTCAGTTAAAAAAAATAGTTGTTTGTGTGAGTTTGAGTTATAAAATCAAATCTTTATTTGGTAATTGCTATGAAAGGCCTTACCAAACTTCCTGTTTACTGACACTTCCTTCTTTTGCTGTTGGCCTCTAGGCACTATGAGCTCGTGCCAGTCATCCAAAACATATTTATTTAAGTTAAAATGAATTTAATGCGCTCAGAGTTTAGTTGGGAAGGTTCCCTCTGGAATGACAGATCATGTGATCGTGCATAACCCAATCATCAGGCTCTTTTTGGCTCTGTTGAAGTAGAAGAAAACCTGTTGATTCTTTTCTCGAGTCCTCTGAAGCCATTCATGAAATTAGTGTTTTAAAGTAGTTTTCTAAGAAATATCCACTGTGTTGCAAAAAAAAAAAAAATCCAATAACGATCTCTTATACAAAGTATAAAGATACAGGGAGGTGGTGGTACTTTGTCCAGGTCAGTTATGTTGTCAGTGATTCTGTATTTATGTAGCCTAACAGGTCGGTGGTTGTGTATGAGTGCGTGTACACATATTACATTTTTTTTGAGTTTTGACACTGTGGTGGAAAGCAGCACAGAACATAATTTCACAAAACACAGTTGTGAGAAAAGAGCAGCCTGCCAGGCCTCTGACCCAGCACACACATACACCAACACATACACACAGACACACACAACCAGGCATAAAAAACTCATTCATATCTTAAAAAAGTGAATAAGAACACCCAGAGATAAGAACCTGCACACACATTTTTCTGTGTGTGTGTGTGTGTGCGCTCTCAAAGTGACTGTATGTCTGTGTTGTTCCTCGTGATATCCCCTGAGAGCAGAGTGTGTTAGGGAAGGAAAATCAGATGACAAGACAATGAGACAAGATCAACACTGCTCCTGTACATGAAACACCGCAGGAGGCCAGCAGTCACGTTAAACGCAGCTCCACTTTCAAATAAACACAAGTGTTTCTTTTTTATCTTCAACAAGTGCCAGATATAGTTTCCCACATCAGCACCATCAAACTGTGTCATGTGATAAGTCAGTCGGTAGATTGTGTTTTGTTTTGTTTTTTAACTCAAATTGTCAAAAACTGCAGATAAAAATGATAGGAAAACTGTGTTTGAGCCTGTACTTTTTACCTCTGTTACACAACTGTTTCAGTCAGTGGAATCACGGTTTACTTCTACCTGTATTTACTGTTTTAATGACAGCAACAGGGGGGCGATCGTGGCTCAAGAGTTGGCAGTTCATCTTGTAATCGGAAGGCTGCCAGTTCGAGCCCCGGCTCCGACAGTCTCGGTCATTATGTGTTCTTGGGCAAGACACTTTACCCGTTGCCTACTGGAGGTGGTCAGAGGGCCCGGTGACGCCAGTGTCCTGCAGCCTCGCCTCTGTCAGTGCGCCCCAGGGCAGATGTGGCTACAATGTAGCTTCCCATCACCAGTGTGTGAATGGGTGGATGACTGAATGTAGTGTAAAGCACTTTGGGGTCCACAGGGACTAAGTAAAGCGCTATACAAATACAGGCCATTTACCATTTACATGAGTCATTATAATTCATATACCAAGCAGAAAAAAAAAAAGTGTCATCTTAAAAAAAGATCTGAAAGTTACCAGTTTCAAGAGTGAGTTTTCAAAAGAAACATTAGGAGGTTTGCAAAAGGAACAGATGCACAGTTAATTGTGCATCAAGTACAAGGACTCCACAGCTGTCTCATAAAGCAGATATGTTTTACTTTTCTACCTTTAATAGATTTTAACTACATTTATTTCCACTGTAGTTTATAATCCTGGCAGTCACTATTCAGTATTAGCTGATTTGCTTCCATACATTGACTGATCTGAGATTGACACAGAGTATGAATTATCTAAAAAAAAGCATCTCTTCACTGTCTTACTCATGAGACAACAGCAGGGGGCAATGTTGGGTTATTGTGTGCAAAAAAGGGCATAAAATTGATAGATGCCAAACTAAGCCCTTCTTAGCAGGAAATAAAATGTGTTCTCTTTAATAGAGGTAGTTTGGTTTGTAACTGAGCTGATTGATTCTGATTGCGATTGAATTCCAGTTCGCTGTTCGTCATCACCCCAATGAGCCTTTTTCCCAAACATATCTGGGTTAATTTGCAGAGACACTGAATTTACATGCCAGTTACTTTCTGGATTAAATTTCTAGGTATGTTTTGTAAGTACTTTACAGAAGTATTTCACAGTCCACTATACGGCATCTATAAAGACTGAAAGAGGTCATTGAGACAGGTGTTAGAACATAGACTTGGAAGCAATGCTGATTGCAGCTTATACGTGTCTTCAAATGTACTTGTTTACACATTTTAATAATACCTTTAGTTATATATTTTAACAGTGTAAATGTTTGTAAGCTTAAGACAGTGTAAAGAAGTGTTTTTCACTTTAAAAGTGCAAAAATGTGTGCCTACTGAGAACTTTTCACGTGCTTCTGTGTGAGACAAGCATGGGTTTGTCTATGGAGGAGAACACACACGAAGGAAAAACGCTGCTTGGTTCGACCATGGGAATTAGGATGAAGAGAGGAGTCAGAGATGCAACACTTTTTTGTCTAACTTCTTCCTTGTTCTTTTGTTCTCTCAGGCTCTGCTCTTTTTTTTTTTCTTTTTATCACCAGGATGTGGATTTAGCCTACCTAAACTTTGTCATATCCCTCTCATCCTGTGTGGCGCCCTGCCACCTATCTCTTCCCTTGAGTTAGGAGATTTGTTTGAGCACAGGTTTCTTATCATTACTCATGGTTCTTCCTTGTTGTCAGAGATGTGTGGCTGACCAGATAGGTGTTTCCCAAATGGCACAGCTAGGGTTTAATCAGTGTGGCTTTACTAGCGTTTGGCGCATTTATTAAAATCAGCTCAACCAGAGAAACTTGAAAGTTTTAAAAATTAGGCTTCCTCTGGGCAGTCTCCTTTAGCACTAAAAGCGCTGGTAATTAGTGCTTGGCAGCGCCTTCAGCCTTTCTCTGTCAATGTGTGTGTGTGTGTGTGTGTAGAGCGGTCGTGGGGGCGCTGAGTGCTGGAGCCATCTCTGATGTTGCTATGATACAGGGACGTGTAAGGTTAACATTAACAATATGGCACAACATTTTGAGCTCTATGGCCTCAAATGGTGCTTGTGGCGTAGAAAAGAAGGGAGGAAAAATGTCCTGTAATGGGCGAAATGGTCACAGGGCCCAACATAGCTCTTAATGTTTACTGGTCATCTGACGATTTTTAAGAGTGAAGCCAAGCTTTTTGACGTTGTTTTGAGTGGTGTCACTTTAGTGCATGAGATCAAAGGGCAAAAAGCCGAAACAGATATTAAATATATTTTAAAAATACTTTTTGAAGGCATTTAAAAAAAATACTGTTTAGTTATTTATTTATTTAGAAAGAGGGGCAATACGTATTAATGAACATTTTAACAAATGTAAATATGCCAGATTATAGCCTTGGGCTGGGCTCGGGTTTGAAGGCATTAAAGCCCAGGTCAAAGAATAAAAAGTGAGAATAAAAATGAGTTGTAAAGAAGAAATGTAGAACTCATAAACCAGATGCTGATGATAGCTGCCATTAAAAAATAAACAGTTTTAACTCCGAAGTATTGGGAGAATCAGATTCAGACCACAGTGCTTACATGGCTTATTACTACCACAGATATAGCATAGTGGTTGCAGTCTGCATTGCCATTGCTTGTGCTTGGATGTCAGGCTACAGTGTAGGTACAGACTTAGTCTCAGACTTAGACTCAGACCTAGTCTGATTTAATGCAGCACCACAAATCAATCATTAGGTAAAGGTGCTTGTCTCATTAACCTTTTCACTTGCTGTGAGTCCACTGCTCACTACACAGGTAACATATGCATTCTCACATGCAGCTCTTTTGGTTAATGTCTAGCAAATGGGTTGCACAATGTGTGTGATATAAACACACGGCACAAACACACACTGCTAGCAGAGTGTAACTCAGAGCCAGCTACTGTCTGCTGGACTCCGACCAAATTAAAATGACTCAGTCATTCAGTGGATGTGTTGTTTGAGTATAGAAATGAGTCATCAGTCAGTTAGTCAATCGAGACAGTGATACCAAAAAAAGATAATGTCGATGTGTAGGAAAGGTTTAAGAGACACTCTTTCTTTCTGACAAAACAGGAAATTAGGGGGAGTGAGGTAGGCCTAAGGCCATGTGCACAAGTTCAATTGCAGTCTTTGTTTATGTGTGCGTGTGTGTGTTCGTGCGCAGAAGTAGGCCACTCCGTCCTGTGAAGTGCTTTGCTTTCACTTGAACTTTTAGCAGACCTGCAGAATTTCCAATCATCTCTTTTTGAAGCAGCTGCTTGAGATGAAAGTCTTCTGTCCTTCCCGTGGTACTTGAGACCAGACGAGAAGTTGAATTTTCTCATACCTCCGCCTGTCTTTGATTTGAACAGGGAGCAACAGGAGAAGCGTGGAGAGGTAATGGCCTTGCTGCAACATGATTGGCAGACTGACCTTTGTTCCCTCCCCTTCTCAGTAACTGCTGCCTGATGGGGGCGTGTCACTATGGAAACTGAGCCGTGTGTGTGTGCGTGTGTTTGCGAGAGAATGGAACTTCCTAGTCAGTCTGTCAGCTCAGCGTGTGGGAAAAAGAGGGAGAGCTATAGAATGCTGTAAGAGAGGGAACGGACGTTAACAGTGAGCCACGTTAACAGTGTCTTAATACGACTTTAACAGGCAATTGAAGCTAATTCTTAGGTGTGAGTGTGTGACAGACCTGCTGAGTTATGGCTTCATCCAAATTAGCTGTCTGCAAGGATTTCAAGTCCTAGATAGGTCCCGAAGAAACTCCGTCATTGCACATGAGTGATTGTGTTTTTGGGGTTCAGTTATGTAGATTGAACAGTCACTGGGTTTCCTCCTCTTTGAGAGGAGAGCAGGATGAGCCTGAGGAAGAGGCTCTCCTTCAAGCGGGTCTGGAACTCCAATACAGTGAGTAATACATCCACACATTCATACTCAGTGCTTTACAGGTGGTATTCATAGAGGAACTGCTCCTCTAGTCAGTGGGTTTTTTTTTTTTGGTTTTTTTTAATAGAGTGGAAGTGAAAGGAGTGGAAGGAGAGTTTTAATTCTCTTATGAAGTCATTTGTCGGTCAATGCTAATAGAAGCATCTTAACTAAAAATTCAAATATTACCTGATGTGTAAAACCATTTAGACACTGCTAATAAAAAACAATAACCAAGTCTTGCATGCATAATTGTCATTAACCTTGGTTTTGATTTGTCTTCTGCATGTTTACAAAGGGATGGAACCAGGTAGAGAGAGAAATTGAGAGTGTAAATATCATTCACTTCATTCTAGTGTCGTTCTGCTCGCTACAAGTGAGACGGGGAGAGATAAACGAAAAATGGGATTGTTACTAAGAGCGAGGCACATGGTGAGGAAAGGGAATCTATTACCTTCAGCTGAGGAAAAACAAAGGGACAGGATATGAATGAAGACAAAATAAGCAAGGGCTCCTGGGAAAGGAACAGGGTACAAGTTTAAATGAAGAAGTCATCCTGTCGGTTATTTTCCAAGAACAAAATGTTTCTGTGGCGGTACGTTTGCATAAAGATAAATGTAAGACAGACTAACAAAAATTTGAGGCGGCCGCTTGTCTTCCTCTCAAAGTCTTTTGAGCCAGAGCAGGAGACACAAAGAAAGAGAAGTAGAAACGAAGCCAGCGACTGTGAAAAATGTCGGAAAAGATCTGCTTTTTGTAGGCTCTTTTGAGCTTGTGTTTTTTTTTTTTTTTTTTTTTTAAAAAAGGTAGG
>VUQR01007601.1:25924-37948 GCA_015108515.1 Hemichromis elongatus | reverse complement strand
GTATATATATATGTATATATATATATATATATATATGTGTATATATATATATGTGTGTGTATATATGTGTATATATATATGTGTGTGTATATATGTGTATATATATATATATATATATATATATATACACACAGTGTATATATATATATGTATATATATATATATATATATATATATATATATATATATATATATATATATATATACACACATACATATACATATATATATTCATTTTGTTTTTGTTCTTTTTAAACACACTTCAAGAAATTTTCAGTACAGTGCAAATAATGCATTTTGGGGTAAGTGCGACATGTGTAATATGAAAATTAGGTCAGATGTTAAACGTGCTATGAAATTTAGATGTACACTCAAATTGTTGCTGATGCAAACAAAGGCAGTGCAATACTGAGAACTGTGATAAAAATAGAAAACATTTTAAGAAATTTGACTTCCTCTTTAAGGTCAAATGAAGTTAAAGGTCAAAAGTAACGATATTTAGAATCCCTATACATATTATTTCTTTTACTTGGTTGTTTTGAGTACAACCAGTGACAGTAATAAACATAGTTTATTGTTTGTTTGTTTGTTTGTTTAAATATAGCATTACTAATACCTTAACCTTTATATTAGTTGACACCAAAGGTGAGGTTAGAGGTCAAACGTGCCTGTAAAAAGGTACTTTTGGTAAGGCACAATATGATGAAAATACACAGCACACCTGTAAGAATCATAGTTCCCGAGTCATAATGCTTTTTGCCAATCTTCGACAAATAAATCATTTAGTTGACCTTAAAGACCTTGGTGGATGTAACCAAACTGTAACGGATTGTAAACATGACCCCACTTTATAACCTTACAAAGATTTATCAGAGTTCATTCAAAACTTTTCGAACTGTGTTTATAGATAGTTGATGACAGGCGAGGACGCACGCAAACGCTACCAAAAAACACGACCTCCTCGACGGAGGCAATAAGGATGCATAAGGATAAATACATGTAAGTTGTTTTGGCACCAGCAGCGTGTTTCACTTGTTGTTAGCCGGGCAAACAGCACCACTGATCCTGAGAGAACGATAGCAGTGGATGAAGATTAAATACCAGACTGGGCTTGCTGCTCTAAGACAAGAGTGTTCCGCGTAAAACCAGTAGAAGTGTTCCCCCCACGTCTTTCTTCCAGGAATAATGGCGCTATAATAATTTATTTAGGCTATTGTTTTCAGATTTGAAACAATTTGCGCATTTAATGTCTTTTAATTGGCATTATTCTCTAGAAAGCTTTATGGATTAATTTTGGATTTCATCAGTTAGGGCTTAGGCTCTAGAGATTAGCGTGAAAGCCGACGCTTATCCTGTCTGATACCGGACTGAGGGAGAGTTAAGTGAAAGGTGCGCAAACTATGTGCTTTTAATCGAATGAACTCCACTGTAAACAATACTTGATGCAGAGGAACAACTGGACTAACTTGGCAGAGGGCGAGGACGGAGGAGGCCGTGTCTCTCACCGCCTTGGTGGTCTGATGGCGCAGGAGGCAGGGTGCAGTCTGCCGGCGGGGCCCGGACTCCAAAGGCTATTTTGAAAAGTGAGCCCCTGAACACACGCACACACACATGCACACGCAGCTGCTCGAAACCATGACAGAAGATGACGGACACAGTTGTCGCGGAGGGACAAGTCAAGTTTAGAGATGGAAAAAAGGTTAATTCCACATATTTGCTTCTCATTTTTCCCTTTAAATGTGCTCCCACGCATCTAGCCCAACTACAGGAAGCTCTGTTGTGATTTATTTCTTTACAAACTTCTTCACAGTGGAAGACTCGGTGGGTTGTTCTTCGGAAGCCCTCTCCGGTCGCAGGTTGGTGTCTTTTTTTTTAGCTTCACTTCTTATTCCCACCCAGATTTTCGCATTTTCACGGTGACAGTAGGATCTGTTAATTAATTCGAGTAACTTTGCACTAAACTCTTTGAAATTCCTCCACTTAAACTGATAACAACCTGTCAGTTGGTCTCTTGGCTGTGCGCCACTGAGCGCGTAACGCAACATATCCGCGTAAACACGTGCGGATATTGTGCAATACATCAGGTTAATCGATCGAGTGAAGTTATTTTCTGTAACTGATCAGAATTATTTAGAAATGGTGCAGGGGAAAAAAGAATATGGATATTAGATCTTTGTGGGGGACTTTTGGTGCCAGTTCGAATTAGGGTTAATAATTTGAAAACCTCCCAGTCAAAATCACAAACTGTCACAGTGCCTTGTCTTCTCTGTAGCTTGCCAAGACGGGGGGCCGCATGTCTTGAAATCTAAACGGAGATTCATTTGAGATGCTGTAGAGACAGACATGGAGCCTCTGAGCATACAAAAACATATGGCCCAGAGCGCTGCTGCTGTCCTTGGAAAAAAAATGGCAAGAGTGGTGGGAACAACGGGCAACTCTGCTCTGTACCCTGTGACTGTGCTTGTGTGTATCAAAGCCTGTGTGAGCTTGTGGCTCACTTTCATTATAAGCTGTGCCAGTGGATCAATTCATTGTTTTAGGGTTTGTTATGACAGCTGTGCCATAGTAGACAGCAGGCATGCAGCAGGGATTACAATAAGTGACACTTGTATTATTCTGCTGTTAAACACAAAATTTACTTTTGACTCTGTCTGTAATGTTTTTCTCCGCGTGTGCATCAGACTGCCTGTCCTTACTGGTGTATAAGGAAAAGAAGAAAGGAAAGGAGAAGGGCAGCAGCCACAAGGAGAGGCTGAATGTGACACTGGAGGTAAGTTAAGCAGCAGAACAAAGCCTGGCTGTCTCTGATCTTAAGTGCAGGTGCACTGTAGCAGCTCTTTAGTTGTTCTCCTTCACATAAATAAGCCTTCCCAAGCTACAGCGTTTAGGAGACTGCTGTCTCTTGTATGTACTATAATGTAAATGCCACATGGATAGATAAGGGTAAAGTGGGTTTTGGAGTAAGCTGCTCAAATAGTCAGAAAGGAACCAAAGATGAATAGGGCCACTTTCTGAAAATACCAAATAGGGATGACTCACACTGATTTTTCCTCCCGCTCTCTGTCCTTTTTACATTCTATTTCCAAGGAGAATATCAATAATAAAATGAAAACCCTACCTTTGCTTTACTCTGCTTCTTCAGGGGATCTGTGGCGTGGAGCCAGGGCTCGGATACGATGGCGTGTCCTACACCCTCTCCATCCTTTGCTTGGCACACATGCTGGTCCTTGGGTTCAACAACCGGGACACCCTGATGGCCTGGGATGCCCGCATTCGCTACAGCTTGGGAGAAGGTCAGTGGTTTGGCCTTGTGTGGGTGTTAGCATTCTATAAGTAGAATAGCAGCTTTAGTAGTTGTAGGTATTGTCTCATGACTGCTCATAACACTGTTTTCCTTGACCTCTGTTGATCTGAACAGGAGCTTACTTTTGGTTAAAAAAAAAAAAATGTGTGGAGAGGCAGAAATTCCAGTAGATTCTACAAACTTAATTGACCTATTGTCACTTTTCACTGTTCAAATATTCCTTCTTAAAAACGTAGAGCATTGTATTCTTACCTATCTACTGAGTTTCTCACACTTCAAACAGTAAACCTTGAGAGTGGTCTTCTGTGTGTAAACTTGTATAAAATACATCCTAATTTCCAGGTTATAAGGGATATTCAAAAATAAAGCAGTGCTGTCCATCACCGGTACAATTTATAGGGAAAACAAAAACTACTCCAGCCGAACGGCTCAAACAGTCATAAATACAAGCATTTAATCTATTATTTAAAACTCTCAGTTATGACTTAGAAGTTGACCTAAATCGTCCTGCTGAGAACTTTCAGAGGAAACACTCTGCTCCTGTCCAATGTGTCTCTTTAGCTAGTTTTATTAAGACATTTTCTCACTATCATCAATTTTAATAACTTATTAAAATAACTCATGTCTAATTTTGAACAGCCCTGCTGTGAGATGAACCGATATTTCTTTTAAACAGCACCAGCTGGTCCTGTCACTGCTTATATTTCTAAACATTTCTCTGAACCCACCATTCCTCCTCCTCCTCCTAAAATATCACCTTCAGGATATTTATAAATGTCCATCTTGTTCCTTAATGTTATTATCCACAAGCATTCGGATCCTCCATCACTACATGGAAGGCACAGTGTTATCTGACTTTGAAATCCACTAATGGCTGGGTTCTTGATGTGCTTTTTAGGTCGTAAATTCACAGAGCATTTTTTTTTTTTTTGCTGATCTAAGTTTTAAAATTAAATATTAGAAATATTTTTGGTTAACATCACTCAATAAAACTGAGCACCTTTGTTTTCTGGAAGCTATCTCACCCCAATGTACGCTGCTGTTAAAGCCGACTGTTTTTATTTTATTATTATCTTTATTATTTTGCTTTTACCTGTAAAGCTCCCTTCTGTTTCACACCATTTTGTCACTGGAGTATTTATCTCCACTCAAAGCCTGCTTGTTGGTGTAGCTCTTCACTCAGGGTGACAAAGTGAGCTTGATCTATTATGTCTTTACATAATGTTTCTATAAAAGTGTTTTTATAGATTTTTAGATGATTTATTTCGTGCTTAGTCACCTACACTGTGAAGGATAATTCCTATCATTTACTTGGCTCTTTCACTCCCATGCGTGTACTCTGTATGTGGCACTGTGCAGTACATGGCTTTGAGGGGGAGAGACAGTCCTTGGCACCGCACTGGGGCCATCTGCACAAACTGGGCAATGACAAATTGCAGCCTGCCAGGCTTAAAAAACTGCTCAGTCATTATTACCACAGTCATCAGTTACGTGGTACATATGTGTTTACGCACGTGTGTGTTTTTATGCTTCACCTCATTTGTTGCATGATGGATGTGCTGTACGATCAATGGCACTTTAGTTGTCTGCAGCCTAAGTGATTTGAAGCCATTATGATTGCATGGCCATGAAACACTCTTTTCATATGTCTGTCTCTCTTCTCCCTGCCAGTCCACAGGTTTAACGTCAACGTTGAACCAGGTACCAAACTGGAAAGCGGCCCCGCATCACTCCACCTGTGCAACAACTTGCTGGTCCTCACCAGAGGCCTCCCTCCCGTTGTCGTCGGCCACTGGAAGTTGTCGGCGTTACGTCGCTATGGTGCCGTGCCAAATGGCTTCGTGTTCGAGGGAGGGACTCGGTGTGGATTCTGTAAGTATCTGGTGAACCGAGAAGCTTAGCTTTATTTACCCCTACAGCCTGCACCAAGAAATGAAACACTTTGACGTTACCGGGTGGAAAATCATCACTCGCAGGGCCCTACTGCATCACATCCTTTGATGCCATTATTTGGTATTTTTTAGTGGATGATGTCAGATCAGAGATTACGGAACTTCAATGCGATGTCAGTCCCTCAGAATCAAAGACCTTTATATGTTCAGTCAGGAAGAAATCTGACATTGTCGACACCAAGACATGAAAGGGCTTGTAAGTTGACAAAACAGGCCCACATTTATAAAGTGTTCTGGAGCTTTTGATCATGTTACAAGACCTTCCTCAGCAGATAAAACTTCCCCTTTTGTCACGAAATTATAGATGTTTTTTTTTCTTTTTCCCTGTTCCTGACGTATTAGCTCAAGCTGAAAAGTTCATTTTGGAAACTGTAGTTGAAGAAACCGTTTCACTGTTCATTCAGTTTCTGTTGCGCTCGTTGCTTTCAATCATATTGCATTATATTAATTTAAAGCTCTAGATAGAATGACTAAATGAACCGACAGGTGACGCTGTTGTCTGGCAATGACAAAGGAAGGCCGTTTATTAAGTTGTTTTTAATTTTTCAATTTAAAGTCATGCAAGTTATGAGGTCGAATGACCACAGAGAATATTGTGGCTGGTTAGTCACAGATTGTGCTCGTCCTCTAGAGACAACCCGAGTATATTCATGGAAATTCAAGGTCTCACTTACTCAAGTAGAAATTGCACGTTGAAGGACAAAACAGAAAAAAGTAATCGCCTTTGAGAATGCATTCACCCACCAAAGACAGATGTTCTTCTTAACAATACTTGAGGTTCAACTTTAAAATTTAACCAACCGTTCTTTAGTTAATTCTTTGGTCCAGAAACAGTTGAGAGAGTATACAATCACAGCAGCAGTTCCACTTTTAAAAAGGTCTTTACTTAGGTTAATATATCCTCCTCTGAAATCTGCTTCAGTGCTCATGGGTTAATAGAGCCGTCACACCACACACTAACACACCTTTGCAAAAATGTGATTTATTGCAAGTGTTTATAATGTAACTGTATCCACGTTCTATGTATGAACCCTCCACACTGCTCACCTGCCCACCAAATAACTGCATGTATGTGTGTGTTTGTATTGTTGCCAGGGTTTAGATATCCTCTGAATGTCCGGCTCATGTGGGCATGAATGTAAAGAATGACTGGCAGCTTTATGTTTTTAGGTGGGATGTGTGTGTGGGAATTAGAGAGGGAGGGGGCAGATACATGGACAACGGCGATAATGGAACCTGTTTGAAGTTTTCACTGTAGGGAAACGAGTTGCTGTCACCTGGAAATACAAGTTTTTATTTTTCATTTAGTTGGAACTCTATGTCTCTGTATGCCGCTTTGCAATCGTCTGTTTTTATGAGCATTTGTGTGTGTGTTTGTGTGTGTGTGTGTGTGTTTGTACAAGAATAACCATGAGGTCTGGTTTCAGTGTTCTGATGAGCAACATCTATAAATACCAGTCTCTCTCCTATAGTGCACACTTAGCCAGTCACAAATTCCCTGGTGGCTGCATGTCCAATCATAGTCTTCCCCTCCATCTGATCTGCATATTACCCAGCAGTCACAGGGGCAGTAGGAAGAGACTCTCTTGGCATGGCACGAAAGAAGCAGAAAGATGTGAGAGTCAAGTAGGCAACTGACATTCCTTGCATGAGTGCAAGGTAAAGCAGAGTGTTAGTTTACATTTTCACATGTTTATTTGTAGTTGGTGAGTACATGTGACACGTCCACACCGAGCAGTAGCTTTGTGGAGTGCAGGCTTTCAGCATTTCACATCTAAAACTCTACTAAACACCTTACCAGAACTAATCTGTAGAGGCTATAATGAAAACTGACATTTTTTTGCCAAATGAACATGATATTTTTGGGCCATGCCTGTTCTTTGTTGATCCTCTTGTAGATCCTCTCATGAAACTGGGAGCAATGCTTCCTAAATAAGCCGGAAGAGCCACACTTTAACGTCAGCTGTGGTAGAGTGGTACAGTGGTTAGCACTCTCATTTCATACCGAGAAGGTCGTGGGTTTAAATGCAGAATCCAGCTGAACCTCTCATGTTGATTCTCTCCGGGTGCTCTAGCTTACTCTCACCGAAAAAGCTTTTTAATCAAAGTATAGCATCAGTTCAAATAAACTTCTGGGCTATTAGTCTGGTTAAGTTTAGTAACGGGGGAGTTTTAATGTATTAAAACGCCCCCGTTTGAGCACCGTTTCAGAACCTGCCGCTGCAAAAACTCAAAATCACACCAAGTATATTTGTCTTATTTCTAGTCAAAATGATCTCATTACACTTAAAATAAGACACAATCAGATAAAGTGCAACATTTCAGTAAGCTAAATAAATAAGATTTTTCACTTATTTCAAGCTAAAATATCTTGTATTACGTGAAAAAAAATCTGCCAATGAAACAAGTGAAAAATCGAAATTTTTCTCTAGTTTCAAGATTAAATGTCCTGAAACAAATTCATTTAGCTTACTGAAATGTTGCCCTTTAGCTTTTTGTATCTTATTTTAAGTGTAGTGAGATAATTTTGACTAGAAGTAAGACAAATATACTTGGTAAGATTTTGAGTTTTTGCAGTGGCTGTGGCGTTAATGAAATTCAACAACCCCCAAAACAGGAAGGGTTTTACAGGTGAAGGCCGACTAATGTCAGTGTCACTGCTGGTAGCAGGAGGTGATACATGCAGATGTTGGACAGGCAATCCAGCTCCTCCAGTATGGCACAACAATACGCGCTACTGCCAGAAAGTTTGCTGTGCATCCCTACACAGTCTCAAAAGCTAGGAGGAAGTTCCAGGAGAAAGGCTGGAGAGCTGCTGAGATCTGGCAAAATACTGCAGAATGACCTCCAGCAGGCTACAGGTGTGAATGCCTCTGACGAAACCAACCAGGAGCAGACTTCATCTGGGTGGCCTGAGGGCCAGGTATGGCACCACTCGCACTTGCCATGGTATACCAGAACTGGTGGGTCTATCTCTGGGACCTTGTGCTTTTCACATATTAGAGTTGGTTCTCCCTGTGCACACGTGATGCACATGAAAAGGTCTGGAGAAGCTGTGGAGAATGTTATGTTTCATTGTTGCCAGGCATGTATGCAAGCATGCGGCAGGCAAACCGGACTAGCCTGCTGAATCTTTTTTTTCACTTTGCTTTTTTTGGGGTGTGTGTTTGAATTCAGTACTCTGTAGGCCGACAAGATTTAATATCCATCAAACGACGTGGCATTCTTTCATTTCGAACGCATTACCCAGTCCGTATCAGTATAGATATCCAGCATGATTTTTTTTCCCCCCAGTTGAGATCTGATGTGTTTTCAAGCCTTTCCCTGAATTTTGCTTGAGTTGTGTATTTTCTGTGCGATTCCTTTTCCACTCTCTGCTTAGGGATACTTGGTAATAAAATATGAGCGTGTTTAGCTCTGCTCGATTTATCAGTCTCATTAAATCTGCTCAGTAAGCAGAGGAAATTATACTGTTTATCACTCCGCTTTTAATCATGGACAATCGTGTGATCTCTAGTCATCATTGGAGAAATCACAGCGCTGTTTCACATGCCACCAATTTTGTGTGGTCGTCTCAGTAAATTTCAAAGGTTTCCAGAAGATCGTTATAACATCATCAGTGAAAATGCATTGGAATAATTATGCTAAACGAGACTAAAAGTTCTGTGGTCCCTTTTTTGCCACAGAAAGCCAGTAGAACTTGTCTTGCTGTCATCAAGTACTGCAGTACTTTCTGCTGCATCCGCATTTTCAAAGTCGGCTTCAGAATTAAAGACATGCACTGTAGTAATGACGACAAGCCTTTTTAGTGTCATGGGCACTACACAAGCACACTCCCCGGATAGCCAACAGACCAGCCGGTCCTTTGGGATAGCAGGCAGTCTCGCTCAGTAAAGTAATCAGTAATCAGGTCTTCAGGGTTGCCTGTTGGGTGTTTGCCTTGGGTTGTAGAGTCACATGCATGCACTTTGTAGCAGTGTAAAGTGATATCAGATCCCCTTCTATTAGATATGATAATGAGGCCACTGTGTTCTGTAACCGATGATGTTTGGAAGAGAGCCCGCGTGTTAGCTGGACGGATATTTCCTGGCTTATCAGGGCCGCACATGTTCATGTCGACCTGGTTACACAGAAACTCACACACGTCCACACACGTGTCTTTAGGGCACACATGCAGAGACGTAAATGACTCTCCGCAGAGTCTGGATCGCCATCAAGTCCTGTGATCCAGATAAAAGCACTTTTAAGCTCACATGCTATGTCAGCAATCTTTCAGTGCCTCTCAGTGGGTAATAACACACCCACCCCCATCTTGTAGTATGTTAATGCATGTGTTACAGCATTTTTCTTTATTGTTGTACATTGCACACTTTTTTCCACTATATCATCATTTAGTTTATTCATATTCCCTATTCTTTGGATCAAAGGGCATTTTAAAGGTAAATCTAACTTTAGCAGCTCACTTGTTTGATATTAAAGTGTCAAGTGATCCACAGAGGTTAAAATGTCTCTTGCTATCTCCACCTGTCACTAGAAATGATGAATTCTCTTGAGGTGAAACAGTCAAAGTCATTTAGTTAGTTTAGGTTAGCACAAATCCCCTGCACACAGGAAGGGTTCAAACTTACAGAAAAGGAAAGTTTGTTTGTTTTCAGAGGGAAAGACGGCTGCAATAAGCAAATAAAAACCTGTTTCGTTGAAGATGAATTCTCATACAGATTTGTAAATCTGTGAGAAATAGATGAGGAATGGGGGGGGGGAGATCTCATCACTACAATAGCCCCAGAGATAATTTCAGAAAATTGAATTTATTTGAACAAACAGACATCAATTACTCTTACTGCTAGCCTCCGTATTTTTTTTTGGTATGATTTATAGGTCTAATAGCTCTCTCTCTCTCTCCCCCCCTCTCTTTCTCTCTCTCTCACTCTCACTCACACACACAGACACACTTTTAGGCGAAGCGTTCGCTTTCATTGTTCTTGTGGTGGAAAACTGACTGAAGCAGTGTGTCCCTATCACGCTGTTCCACTGACTCAAGGAAAATGCAACACATAATTCAGCTAATGTGTTTCCATTACATTTAATGTTCAGTGGTGATATAAATGAGAAACTCTTTTCAATTATTCAGCCTGGGGAGCCACATGGTCATCTGAAAGCATATTGTAAGAGTGCTCCGTTGCTTATTTATTAAAGGAGGGTTTCATAGGCAGAATTTCTTTGTGTCAAATTAGGGTTTTCTTTTAAGAAAATTACTATTATTGAAAATACATTTAAAAGACTGATTGGCATTATTTAGGACTGAATGTTGTTATCATGCCAGGAGATTTTGTCAACAGTTTTCTGTCTGTGATTTTGAGCTGCTTATATATTAAGAGCAAACTCAGTTTCATACGTTTATTTTCTTTCTTAGCCAAAACCCTGAGTAATCAATCAATCAATCAATCAATCAATCAATCAATCAATCAATCAATCAATCAATCAATCAATCAATCAATCAATCAATCAAAATACTTTATTGATCCCCAGGGGAAATTATTTAGGTTACAGTGCTCCAGATATTAACCAGAGTAATCAGAGTAATCAGTAATCAGTAACCAGAGTAATGCCTTGCTGTGTGTGTTTTTTTGTGTAGTGTGAGGTTTTGATTTGTCAGTATTATTTTTTTTTTTTAAATTTGTATTTCTTTTTTTGCCTTCCTTGTATTTTCCCTGACATCCACTTCTGTGTGGGTTTTATATGAGAGTGGGAGCTTGAATTGATAGACTTTTTTATGTAACCTTTAAAAACCAGAGTTTGCTCAAAGAGCAGCTCTGTCTTCACAGCAGGTCTTCTGAACCACAGTGGATGTTATTTGGCCTTGTTTAAAAATGTTTCACTCAATATTTTAACAATTTACTACAGCAGTCTTCTCACTCCCGCTGTCTGTTATATTGTTTATTAAACTGCCTTTTATAGTATATACATTGTCTCCTCTTCCCTTGTGCAGGGGCTGGTGTTTTCTTCTTGTCCTGTTCAGAAGGAGAGCAGATCAGTTTCCTATTCGACTGCATCGTCAGGGGCATCAACCCCAGCAGGGCACCACATGGCCTGCAACCTAACCTGCCAGGTAAAAACACTTAGAAACTGCAAACAGAACACAACTGAAATTTGTCAAAAATATGTTTACAAAAGTGTTAGGTAAAAGATGGACAGGCCATGGTGATACGAGTGTGGACACCTGTTGTGGTGGTTCTGGGTTTTACGTTATAGTAATAGTCCCACATTTTTAGAGGATCAAAAATAATCAGTCTGTTTCTGTAATTTTATATATGAGCCTCAAAGCGATGCCAGTATAAGCTGGGATAGCTAAGAAGCTGTTATTTCCATATTTAGAAGAACAACTTTAAACTTCCAAACAAGTCAAGAACACTTGACTCGATTTGTGACTTCCATTAAAAGATTTACCGCCTGTTTCCTTCACATGTTTAACCTTTGTGTCAGAAGTAACGGAAACACCGCATGCTTTATGCCCCCAAGAGTCATGCTGTAGATTAAGGCTACGTCCACACTAATGCGTTTTCGTTTGAAAACGCATCTTTTTTTCTCCGTTTCGCCCTCCCGTCCACACTGAGACGGAGGGAAAACGGAGCTTTTTGGAAACGGTGACGTATGTTAGTCATATGATGCAGTCATGTGACCACTTTAACTAAGATGGTCAGACGGCATCGTACCGCAGTTGTTTTGTTGTTTTGTTTGCTCAGTTTCAATCAATAAGTTTTTAGTGGC
>VUQR01007601.1:6684-23566 GCA_015108515.1 Hemichromis elongatus | reverse complement strand
TGTCCCCACGGGTCCAATTTTACACACTTGCAATACCACATTTCACCACTAGGGTGTCAAGTCGACACACACATTTAAACACTTTGTCAGAAAAAGTGACTTCCAGGGGACCAATTTTACTTTTCAAAAAAAATTGAACTAGGCATATCAGGAGGCTGTTTTCTATCCATTGCAATGCTTGTGCCTGTGGGGACCGGGGTTCGGTCCCCACCGGAAAAATTGGACCCCAGGAGGTGAGTGAAATCTCAGGTTGTGGATCCCACCAGGTAGTAAATACGAGACACGCACGCACACACACACACACACACACACACACACACACACACACACACACACACACACACACACACACACACACACAAACAGGAGCCATGCCGCCCCTCTAACCCTCTACAGTATGTATATATAGCAAGAATTAGGTGTGTAATTAGCAAGGTTTTACACAAAATTAGTGTTCCAACAGATTGTTGAGGCACCTATAACATCCTCGAGATGTTAAATTTACAAGCTGTTTAAAGAATTAGAAGGACACACACACACATTTTTAAAGAGCAATCTGATAAATGCAGCAGATGTCTTACAGCTTAAGTTTTGATTTTATACATTTTGTATGAAGATAGCAACAGCATCTGAAATATACTCTGACACAGTTAAACAGTTTATTAAAAAGTAAAATGTCGGTGACCTTGTGTTTTATTCTGCAATGTAACTTCATGTGAAACTGAAACTTTTCTCAGGAAAAGTTACCCCCCCCCCAGCATCCAGTGGAACCACCTTTAATAGTAATAACTTGAAGTGTCATTTAATGACCTTATTAGATCATCTCATTGTTGTCGATGAATTTTGTCTTCTTTACAGTGTCGGTTAATTTCTTAGATTTGTTGCTGTCATCAAATTAAAAGCAAAAACAAAACCAATAAGCTAATATTTTTCATTAAATAGTAAAATGTCTCAGATTTCTATGTTGTAAAATATCAGTTAATGAGATTTTCTAATAAGCGTTCATCCTGTTTATCATTTGCATAGCAGATCCCAGTGCTGATCCAGCTTCAGCAGAGGAACGAATCAACCTTGAGGCATCAGTGCTGGAGAAAAGACTGAGCATGTTGTCTCAGTGCAGCTTAGCAAGCAGCACAGGTATATTATTTTACAAAGTTCACCTCAGCAACGAGCACGTAACTCATCTCATAATGTTTCATAGGGATAAAATGCATCGATTAGCCGCAACTGTTAATGACCTGTATTGTCATTAATGAGCAGATGATTAAACACTGACTTCACAGGGTTGTAATAATTTGTCCACAGCACCAAGTTAAAGTTGTGATTTATGTATTATTGATTCAGCATCACTATCCGCACTTTAACTGTGTGTTTGGTGCTTAGAGACTGATTTATTTCAGTGTGTGTCTCACTTATTACTCATTACAGTCCATTAACTTTCTCTCCCTCTTCAGCCTCCACTTACAGCTGCAGTACATCTGTTGCTGGAGACGACCACAGCAGTATTTCCAGCTCTTCCTCCAGTCAGTCAGATGCGAGCTATGGAAGCAGACTTCCAATTTGGGCGGAGCCATTAGGCAGACTGCACCTCTCCAGTGAGACGGCTTCAAGCTCGTCCACACTGAAAACACTTATCAGTTCAGATGACCGGCTTTATTCTGGTGTTCTGGGAGGCTCCAGGAGCCATCTCTCCTCTGCCCTCATCCATCCTCGTGGTCTCCATGACAGCGGGCGGCAAAGTTCATTAGACAGTGGGATTGGGATAGCGATAGGCAGCCACTCTTCTTACTCGGGGAGCTTTTCCTCGTGTACGGGGAGTCTGGACATGGCCAGCGGAGGTCTAGGGGAGGAATTTGGCTCTGTGGCCAGCCTTCCTCCTGCTCCGTGTTTTCCTTCCTCACCTCCTTCTGCACCACCCCCGACTCCTCCTTCTTCTCCTTTTCAGCCCATGCTTATCCAAGAGGGCAACAACTCCTGTTCCTGCTCCTCCAGATCCGCATCTCGTACATCTCGAAGGCACAGTGAAGAATACCAGATTCCCAGTCTGCTTAGACTGTGGTATGATACCCCCAGGAGTCTGCTCCGAGCCCAACCTCTAAAGAAGCCATCGTCCCACGGAGCCCCACCCGAGCTCAGCAAAGACAATAAGAGCATTCGAGATGGAGGCGATGGTCGGGGACAAGAAGGACTGAAAGCTCAGCGTCAGGCCATGATGCAGCGCTCACACTCCTGGGGTAGCGAGAGGGCGCCCTCTGTGGACAGTGAGGGGAGGTCCACACCCAGACCACTGTTGGTCCCTGGAGGCTTGTTTAATGCAGAAAAGCAGGTACTGGGAGGGTCACAGTGATTCACTCCCTAATTCTCTTCTCTCTGCTGTTTCCATAAAAAAATAAAAAAACCAAATTAAATTCTAATAATCACTAATCATTAGGTTAACTGCTCTTGCTAAACATGCTATACCTTGCCCCCTACCCACTAATGCAAATCTCCATATTGCACTTATCGTTTTTTTCGCACCATATGGTGCACTTAAAATCCTTTAATTTTCTCAAAAATCCACAGTGCGCCTTATAATCTGGTGTGCCTTATGGTCCGAAAAAAGACAATAATTAACCCACTATTGCTATGCTATTAAAAGAGATCTTATGTAACTCCCCTGTGTTAACAGGCAAGAATGCGCTCCCAAGTAGAGCTGTGGCTTGGAAGTTATGGGAATAAGAAAAGGGGCAAGATTAGTAAAAGTGATATTCCTGAGAATCTGGGACCTGTTGTCAAAAATATTTAGCTCTATTAGAGTTGAGCTACTTCAGTGAAATTGGTAGAAAATAAATGATTCCCAGTCTAATAATGTAAAAATACCTAAAAAAAACAACATTCTGTGTTCAAATCTTTATTTGTGTGAAAGTAATGGAACATTATCATTATGGATTTTGCAGTCTGTAACTTAAAGCAGTCCAATAAACCAGACAAATCAACCACCTTAATGGAGCAAATAAGCTTGAATCGCATGCCTCAAAGCTTTACAAACACGGGTTTTCTTAACGAAATCTATAATGTTTTATTTTATTTTTCTTAATTAAAAAAAATAAAACGGCAGCTGCTAATGTGTGATATATGTGCAACATCTGCAGGAAAAAGTGAAACTATTGTGGTTACATCTACCTATCATTAACTCTGTGTAGACTGGATACATCACTTATCTATTTAATATTTTTCCCTTAATGTCAGAAGTTCTGTTGTAAGTAAAATAAAAAAAAAAGAACTATTTAAGAGCTTAGGTTAAAACAGAAACTTGCAGTGGAAATTGGTTGTAGGTGGAACACCAACACCTGCCAAAATATGCAATTAAACAGTAATTTGGTGAAGTTTGTGGTGTTTATTAATACCACCAGAGATCTCAACTTAAGTGTATTTGAATAAGTCTATGGTCTATTTTCCTAAAGCACTATTTTCCTGTTTGCCCTCTGCTTCACATTATTACATAATCCTGCAGTGTTTGCAGCTGATACAGCAGCACTTCAAGCAGCAATTATCTGGCCTTTTCACATAGACACCCCTACTTGCTTTGGAACTAATGACTCACTTGGGTGGCTGCTTTTGTAATTGTGATTTACAGTACAGTCAATGCTTTAAAGGATCATTAAGAAGTTGAAAACACCGTGGAGGGGGAAAAAACCCCCCAAGAGTTTGCCAGAGGAGCAGAAAAGTAGGAAGAATGATTTTCTCTATAAAATATTCTGTTCTTTGATTCAAGCTGAGATGCACTAGGCTAGCATTGCAAACCCTTACTAATGCATCTAAGGAACAAAACTTTTTTCCTTTCATTTGTTTTAAAATGTGATTTCATTCTGTTCTACAGTGTGGTGCCTTTCTGAAGTCGCAGCGTGCTTCCTCTGTCTCTTCCATATGGGCAGTTTAGGGTCCAAATAATTTTAGATGCCTTCGGTCTGAAAACCACAGGGTGAGGGACCATAGTGAGAAGACATCGGCAGAAGTATGTGTGAACCAAAGCCAGGTTCTTCTCACTGTGAGGTGACAGTCCCACCCGCTGAGCCACTGAATCGCCCATATAGAAAAAAAGTTATCGGTGTGGGTGTCTGTCACACACCTGTCTCGAGCTGGCGTTGTTTTCGATTTCGTACTTTTGTCTGAAACCTCAAATGCTCTCAGAAGAGACTTTCCCACATTGTGTGTAATTAATTTTTTGATGGGTTGTGAAAAGCGCTTCCCCCTTGTAATGGGCAAATTATCATCAGAACAGGAGAGGAAACAGCATGTCTTGTGATTTCTGACAGGTTGTGTAGGAGTGTGTATGTGTGTGTGTGTGTGTTCATTATACAGCGTGCATGCTGCAGAGAGTGAGAGGGAGCAAAGGGGACTGAAAAAGTTAATCAGTAGTGATGAAACTGGCTGAAATCCTCAGAGAGGAGAATCTCACTGTGTGAAACACAAATCAGTTTTGGTTATTTTCATTCCTCAAGGGTTGGCGGTTCAACGTAGCAGAAGCTCTGCACCCTTCATGTTTCGTAATGGTTAGAATACCTGAATTCACATGCACCGTCATGTCTGCTGAGGCAGACCGCATAACGGATAATATCCATGAAACTCCAGCCTGCTGTGTTATTAGCTGCTGAGGAGAGGAGTAAATGATAAAGTGGGACATGCTGTCAGAGCTTTCTCATGTCTGAGCCAGCTATCCTTTTGTCTGCTGCCTCTAAAGATGTCAGATCTAACCTCTCAGCTCTGCAGCTTTTTCTCTCCTCACCTCTTGCACTCTGTTTCCCTTTTCCTTCTTCTTTCTCCAAATCAGTTTATTTTCAAGCCTCTTTGGCTATAGATGTTCTTCCCCCCCTTACCTTAAAATCACGCCCTTTTCCTAAATTGTGCAGTAAAAGCAATTAACTGGGCCTCTACATTATGTCCTCTTATCTCCCACCCAGTGCAGTCATGGTTTAGACAACTACATTACACAAGACGAGTGGCGGTCAGTGAGGAACACGAGCTACACCGAGGTAAGATTGCATCTGCCCATTCTGGCTTGTGGAGGGCAGGAGCCATTAAATTACTATTGTAAGATTAAAGCAGGTCTTCAGCTGCAAGAAGAATACCTTGCCCTTTAGAATTACAAAGCTTTCTACACTAATTATCTCAAATGACTGCATTTTCAGTCACAATGTCAGAAAAAACAAACAAACCTCAAATATATATATGAAAGCCATGGGGAGTAGAGCTGCCATTACTTAGCTGTGATAAAATAAAGGGCTTCACCTCACAAAGATGTTGCTGCCAACACAGATGTTATTTCGTTTTTATGCTATAGAATTAGATTTACTGTAGAAAATTCAAATTCTGCTTGGAAACAAATACTGTAAGTAATAAATAATGTTAGTGGAAATGGCAGACATTCGGTCTTCTGTTCATGTATTTAAACAAGCATCCAGCAGGGACTGTTTTGACCTTTCCAAAAAGCAAAGGGGTCATTAAAATTCAAATAAACCAATAACACTCACACAGTTGTATTTTAAGGTCTTTAGAGACTTGCACCATGATCAGAGAGGTATTTGGACCATTTATCCAGTCTCCAGTCTTGGCTCTGTCCACGTCGTGCCACGGCATCGATTGGGTTAAGGTCAGGATTCCTTGACTCGGCGATTCACAAGCATTCATTTTCATCTTTTTGAACCTTTTATTGTTACAGTAATTGGTTCGATTTATTGTTGTGTGAATTACTGCAAAGGTTCCAGGAAAGTAAAATTGTTAAAAAGGAAAGTGACAAACAAAATTACTGCTCTCTTAATAAACATGTATTCTGATTCAACATTGCAAAACTCTGATTGCTGAATGTGTTTTGAAATAACTCAATTTGAAAGAAGAAGGCAAAACCAAAGGGAAAAAATATCCTAACTGTGAAGCATGGTGGCAAGGGCATCATGGCTTGGGTTGCTTTGCTACCTCAGGGGCTGGTCGAAATTTAACAGAACAGTGTCAAAGCTGTGGTTTATGACCTGAAGTGTGAGACAGCTTAGGTGATCAACAAGAAAATGACCCAAAGCGCACAAATAAACCAATAAGAAGACTAACCTTCATTTTACCGAGTTGTTTGGACAAAAAGAGTTTTTTAAAATCAAGAATCCCAGAAATCTTTGTCCTGTTTAACCTGCTCATCATCCTACAGGAGATGGCTGATAGAGGCTGATAACTTGCAACAATACAAAACAATAGTTTATTTCGAACATGTAGATATAACTAAACAAGAGAAAAAAAGTGTTAAGTAGATTTATTGTGCATTTTTTAAACTTTTTTTGTATTTTAAAGCCTTTACTTTTACAGTGGTGCATATGGCCAAAGTTTCACATATGGACTTAAGTATAACTTATCACTTTGAACCAAAGCAGAGACCCTTAGGCAACGTTATGGACATGGATTCAGAAAGCTGCAGGTTGTGAAGTTTGCTTGCAGTTTCTCTGAAAGATGTGTGCGTAGTATGTGGATTTCAGTGTAGTGTCCCTGGAGATAAGTGTGTGGGGTTACAAAAAGTTGGCAGGCAAACGGATCCTAGGCTACGCAGAAGCCATGGAACGCCTTTTAATATTTACGTCTCAGGCGAACAACTCTGGCTTTGAGTGCAGTAGCCCCACCTGCTGTTCACACTTTCTATTTGCAAGCGCCAGCCAAGCTTTAAGATTGGCTTAAAGCAGGGGTCACCCGCTCCAGTCCTCGAGGGCTACCATCCTGCAGCTTTTAGATGCGTCCTTGTTTCGACACACCTGAATAAAATGAATGGCCCGTTAACAGACCTTTGCCAAACTTGGAGGTAATTCCATCATTTGATCCAGATGTGTTGGAGTAGGGATGCATCTAAAAGCTGGGACGGCAGCCCTTGAGGACTGGAGTTGGTGACCCCTGGCTTAAAGAGTGGTCTTAAACACTGAAAGGGCTCATTTCAGAGTGAATAAACAGAGAAGATGCATAAAGAGACAGTAGGAGATAAATAATGAATATTTGAGTAACCCAATAGTTTTGCATGTGGACCATGCAAAGCTACTTTAGTAGAGTCCAAGAATCAAAGTATGGAGCTGATTATGAGCATACTGGGCCCATTTAAGGCCACTAATGAGCATAATTGCACGGTACTCTGAATGGAATTTTAAAATCCAGCTTCAAATGCTTCTCTTTAAAACTGTGCTGTAAATTAAGACGTTTTTGAGACAATTCAAAAGCATTTTAAGGGAAATGTGTAAAATAATTGTTTGTGTCCCGTATGTTTTAGACTGAAAGCTCTACACTGATGGACCTCTCACCTTCTGCAGGTTCACAAGGTGTGTTTGTTAATGAAACTGTCCTTATTTCATTAGAAGCACTGCAAGAGTTTTCCACTATAAAAAAGACGTTCCTTCCCCAGAAATGTAATTATATTGTAAATACATACGTATATTTATAAGTTGGATTTCATTAACTGAAGCATAACATACATGTTTGTATTTGGTAACACAGGTAACATTCATTTCCTTAACCACATGGGGACCAGTTGTGCCTATTTGCGTTGTTACCAACCCACGGCTTATTTTCAGAAAAAACCAAGTGACTACATCAACTACTGCATTGATATACAATTGTATTAATGTACTCTGGATGAGTACTTTTGCTTCCACTCCAGTACATTTTAGAGAGAAATTATGTTTCAGTACATTTATTCAAAGGGAAAGTTATCAGTTACTTTCACTTTAAAGTGAGTTTAGAAAATATGATCCAACACTGAGACTGAACTACCCAACTGAAAAGGCTGTTAAAAGTGACGTTCAGCCAATATGGTGAAATAAATAAATGCTGCCCATGGATCAGTAATAACAATTATTTATTATAACTACATGTGTTTCCAGACTCTCCGCTCTGTATCAGGGAGAAACGCCATGACAGCCGTGACATCAGTTCTAAACTTGCAAGTCTGAAGAAACTGTTGCCATCTCTGCTCTTGCATGCTCCTCCACCTCCTCCTGTCACACTGAGCATCAGCAGACCAGCATCGGCTTGTGGTAAGAACATTTGCAGTAAATCAAAATTGACACATCTGATGTTTTCCTGGTGTGTGAGTTTTGTTGTTGGTATACTGACTTTAGGAACTCTTTGCCCTGCGAACAACAGATTTAATTGCCCTGCTTTTGGTTTTCCCCTTCAGGCATGTTCAGGTCTTCCCACGAGGCTCCTCGGCCTGCATCCCTGGACTGTGGGCCTTGTAGCAACAGCAATGTTAATTATGTCAACATCCCCATTAGCCCTCTGCTGTATAAAACTAGAGAGCTACTCTACACAGAGCTGGAGCTGCAGAAACCTAGCTCGGCTCCGGCCTCCAGTCCGTGCACTGCTGAGAGAGGTAGCACAGTGCAGCTCTGCAGACTCAGTAAGAACAATGCACCTCAAACAGTTCCAGATCACTATTTGTCGTTTCCTGCTGCTGCTCTGTCTTTGTTTTATATATGGCCACTGAGCAAATAGCTTCATATCCCATTTTGTGTGCGATATCTCTGCACACTATTATAATGAATGGCATGTTGTTAGATTCATATAGAACAGTAAGCAAAGTTGGGCCAAAGGAATGCAGAACTGAATCCTGAAACAGCTCCAGTCTGTTTAATTTGGCTAAAATACATATTTTCCTGTGAACTTGCAACAACAACTGTTGGCACAATGCTTGATTTATTGATTATTCTCTCAGTGTGTACTGGTGCTTGCAAACAACCCATAACCAAATTAACAATCAATCCTACCAGCTTGGGTCCTCTACCAGAGGGCAGGGAAGTTGAGGGTCCTGCGTTGTTCCTGGGATCTGCCGCTCGCCTAGCTTGGGAGTCACCACACCTAGAGCTCCGATCACAGCTGGGACCACTATTACCTACACCCGCCACATCTTCTTGAGCTCTTGGTACTTCTCAAGCTTCTCGTATTCATTCTCCTTCCTGATGTTGCTGTCATTCAGAATCGCTACATCTATCACTACGGGGCACCTTCTTCGGTTTTGGTTGGTTATCTACCACCATTTTGTCCATCTGTATCTGGAAGTCCCACAGAATCGTAGCTCAGTCATTATTGACCATTTTGACCTCAGGACCTCCAGGCCATACTCAGCACAGATGTTTCTGTACACTATCCTGGCCACATTCCACGCATGCCCTGCCTGTTAGCATCTTACACCCTGCTGTTATGTGCTGGATTGTCTCAGGGGCATGTTTACACAGCCCGCACCTGGGATCTTGCCTGGTGTGATCGACCCCAGCCTCTATGAATCTTCCATTCAGAGCTTGTTCCTGTCATCCCATGATTAGTGCCTGTGTGCTGTCTTTCAGTCAGTCTTCCATGATGCTTCCTGATATCAGTGGTTTCTATCTCCTTCTTTGGCCAGCTTATTATCCCAGCAGGGATAATAAGCTGATCCCTCTGCAGGTACTTGGTGGTTGCAGAAACTTCGTTTATATATGTAACTTCATATATATAATATATATATATATATATATATATATGTATATGACTTCATTTGGTTGGCTTATATCTTCTGCTAGCATATTTCTCTCTATTGGCTGACAACATAAAGAAAAAGTGCATGAAAATGTGTTCTTAGATCAACTCACACTATTAGGGCAGAGCCTGATGAATACATTCAACAAAAGAGGAGGTGCAGTTTTTATGGAAAACATGCTGCTTCTGCTTCTATGCTTCTGTATAACCCAACTTAATTAACTTAATCTGACATATTTAGACTGTGAAAATGAAGCAATTTATTACAGCGATGGAAAGAAATTTACATAAGGTAAAACCTAATAAAATGAGAGCATTCCGATTACAGGTAATTTTACGCTTTTTTTTTATACACAGATGAAATGAATGTGTTAAATGTGTATTTCAGAAGTACCAATTAAAAACAGTCTTGAGGAGACGGAAGGAGCAGAATGAGGGTATAATTCATTTCTGGGACACTGGTTTAAGATTATATGACATACTGCAGAAAAGCTTTTTTTTTTTAATTTTTAACCCCCACCATCATTTTCCCATCCAGAAGAGGGCTCCATCAGGTACGCCCACCTGGACATCACTGCCATGGAAACAGCTCAGAGAGTGGGGGCGGAGCATGCTCAGGCCAGGGAGGACAGACTGACTCAGCTGGAGAGCAGGCGGCAAGGGCCACCAAACTGACTCTGGAACGCCCAACTGGATGACGCTTCAGAATAGTTTTGACTGCAGATTTTCTCCAACTCTCTGGAAAAGCTGACGGACTCAAATGTGCTGGATTATCATACCGGTTATTTTGTTCTTAGAGACACACCCACAGTTGTGAAATTGTAATCAAATTCCCACAGTCCATTCCACTAACGGTAAAGCTTTGGGAGCTTTCTTATGCAGCTTCTATTTTGTGTTAAGTGTTTTTCTCATACTGGTTTTTAAACTAGCTTTTTCCTGCATTTGTCTCGATACCTTTTATCACAGAAATGCTATATAGTTGTTTGCATGGCTTTTATGCAAGATGCAAAAATCCCACTCAAATCCCCCCCCACTCAATGTCTTCTTCAACACACGCATGAAAGTCAAGCTAGTTTAAAACAAAATCCTTAACAAAGGTCGGAGGTCTTTGGTTTAGCAGTAGTTGCAAGTCGTTAGAGCAAAGCTGCTGTGTTCTGTAATCCAGGGAAAGGCCACCTTAAAGTGTCGATTCCCCAAATTTAGTAATATTTTAAGTCCTTTTAGTATTTGGTGGCTCCATGATGTAGTGGTCAACAGATTTGCTTTACAGGTAAACATTTCTGGTTTGAGGGGGGGCACAAACTCATCCTCATGTGATCACAAGCTAGTTTACGCCTAGTGTCAGTCCAAGGTGTGGATTAAAGAGAGGGTTGGATAAGGCAGAAAACAGCGGATCCATCTGCTGTGGCAAGCCTTTGGGAATGAGCAAGCAGCTGAATGTAACAGGCCTTTTATTATCCGAGTCCTGCAACTTTATGATCACACCTTGTGTCTGCCGAGGATTGACGGAAACCTACCTTACCAAAGCAAACCGGTAATCTTGACACTACCAAGATCACTGGTTGAATGGCTTTAATTATAAGGGGAAGGGCGTAAACTATTACTGCATATGGAAAACAAAAATGAATGACACTTTGCTTTTTAAGCTGTAATGTATTTATAGTTCTTGCTGGGTTGACTTTCTTCAGGCTTTGTGATCACCGTATACTTTATGCTACCTCTTTTATCAAGAGGTCAACGACTGCCATTGTTCGGGTTTGGATCAAAATAAGATTTCACAGCGAGATAAAGCCCACCTCATCTCATGCCTTACAATTGAATGCCAAGAGCCCCAACTTCCCCTGGTGATCATTCCACCTCAAAGCGGAAAAGCATTCGATAAAAATAAGCAGCTTACAGTTATACCCAGGGTGCAAATTACATTAATCCAGGCCCATGTGGTCCAAGCAGGACATGACTAAGTAATCAGCCATCCAGAAACATTATTCATCACAGTAATCAATGCCTCTGCTTCTGGTCCGTGAGAGGCCAGGAGCGGATGAATGGAAAAGCATAGCGTTTGTTTCAATTTCTCACCTCCCTCTTGATACCATCGGGACAAATTGTACAATAATGGATGCAAATTTATTTTTATCATTTTGGTTCCCCACTAGTGTCTCTGAGGAGTAACAAACGGCGTGCGGATGACTCACAAAAATGTAACGTTTTGCAAAAAATATCCTTTAATGTCACTACAGAGACCGCTTTTCTCTACAGTGTATTAAGTGCTTTTATTTATGCTGAAGCATACGAATGTTGTAAATCTGTATTTCTAAAATATTGCTGTATGTCTGTTGTCAGCACCTGTATCTTATTGAATATTAAAGATTGCCATTTAATTTTCAGATCATTAGTTTTCAGTGCTTCTACTCTTGATCTTCATTTTATATTAATCAGACAGTTCAAGTAACACTAACACTATATGCCAATAGTGAAACTATGGGATCCTAAGGTGGTAACAGGACATATGATGTAGTGTGGACAAACAGACCAACAGCTTTTGGTCTGGTCAAGACAGCCAATAGTGCTGTCCATCCCTTACCTACCACCACCAATCAGACTTTACTTCCACTTGCCTGCCATTAGTTATACAAACAATTGTTCTATAGAGTACCACACTGGTACTCACACTTCTATATTGAATTTATCTGTACCTTGACTGACAGTCTGAGCTGCTTTATAACACTTCATGCATATTACATACAAATAATCAAGCATTCATTCACTAGAAAAGTAGAAAAAGACTCACAGAAAACACTGATTTTTTTTTCTTAACAGTAGTTAAAAAAGAAATGGTGGCATGGTTGATCAAGGTTGTGTGTGACTAAACAAAAACATTACAGTTCTTTCGCTGGTGTGATGACCCCTCAGAGTTCGTTGTGTTGGAGTCCCTGGCGAGAAATCTTGTTGGACAAATCCTGCATATGTTTCTTCATCTGAAACCAAAAACACACCAAGACAAGTATGCAGCTAAATAGGGGCTTGTCAACACAAATGATCACAAATGATTATTCGTTTACTTACTACGAAAACAACAGTTTGGTTGTTTTCATAGTAAGTTGTAATTCTGTTCAAATTTCAAGCTCAAGCTGTACAGAGTGAAAACTGGAAAACCAGCTGTCCTGATTATATTTATGCATTCGTGTTAGTGTATTCATATGTTTGTTATATGCATCTGTCTTACACTGCACTTACAGCGCACGTTAATGCATGTACTGTACTTAGATAAGTGTTGAAAATTAGATGGTTATAAACCTTGAACTGCAAACAAAAAGGTATGAAAAGAAAAAGTCACTTAACACTGGCATCTCTGCAATCCTCCAACAACCAGACTACCTTCCAGCCTTACAATTACCAAATACTACATATACTTTATTATTCATTCCTAATGCAGGTGAAAAGTCTAACACAGCAGATTAAATGCTAAGAGAACCTCTTTATTCATACATTCTTACCTTGTAGCCCATCTCCCTAGTCTTCTCAGACAGTGTGTCATACTTTTCCTTGTTCCTCTTGATGTGCTCTTCGTCTCCTAGAGCCTCGACATGCTGCAACTTCTGATGGGACAACTCCAGCTGCTCCTTGTAATGACTGTGCTTCTCTACTTTAGTCTCAAAGTGACGTAGCTCCTCCTAAATGAATAAGAGGAGCCAACATAGAGGGGTGTAAGTTCAGCTCACCTTCAGTTACATGCACAGCTGAACAAGGAGCTTATATGCATCTCAAGTGGCAAATACACGGGAAATTCACAGAGGAAATTCAAACTGAATGTTTCTGATCCTGAAACCTGATAGCTTAAAAACCCCCCAAAACATTTAAATTGAGTTGTTCACAGCAATCTGCTGCCCAAGGGGGCAAACGGTGAAAGGAGCACAACGAGATCCAGGAGATTGGAATACTTGTAAAAATGTGATCGTAATAAGTTGCCCTTTCTGTGGCTTACCGTACACAAGTAGTACTTAGCTACTAAGTAGTGGAAAATAATACAGTTAATGCTTCTGTGCCAGAAGAGCGCTTGATTAAAAAGTTTTGTGGAGCTGAGTCAAAGTTAGATTGTAGCACCACGTTAAAACAAAAAGGAACAGACAGGGCAAGAGCGTGTCCAAAAAAACAAAAAAAACCCAGAGTCACAAGAGATGTACCGGTAAGCACTACCTTGAGAGATGCTAGCTCATCGTTGCTGAGGTTGGCTCTCTTGGCAGACTCCCACAGTTCAATCACACGCGGCTCCCGAAACTCTACAGACCAGGAACGGAAAGGCAGATGAAAAGATAAACAATCCAAAGAGACATTTTGGAGCCACAAACACTCAAGAGGAAGGGAGCTCTGAGGAGGAGCAGTTGCAGCAGATTTTTCATATCATACGATCACAACAACGTATCACTTTATATAAATACACACAAAATAGGAAAGAAGCAAAATGCTCGCATTAAGAATTTAATCTTGAGGTGCTGTCACACATTCTCTCTTCGCTCCTGAAGTGCTACAAAACTGCAAGTGTAAAAAGAGAAAAAAAAAAAAAACCGAGGGGAGGGGATCAAAACAGATTTCTGCAAGAGGAGGCAAAGATGTGAGGGGAACGAGTGGTTCGCTAAGAAACAACCTGGAGGTAAGAAGCGCAGCCACAAAATCATTATGAATCAGCAGAAGGTACGACGCTTTCATCTAAACTTCTCAACAACCTCCCTCTGAAACCTGCACCTGCGAGTTAAGCCGAACACAAACTCTGCAGCACACTCACCTAAAAGCAGCCTCACAAGTCTGAGGAGTGGAGATAAAATGCAATGGTGGTTGAAATGAATGCTTTGTCTGTTAAACAGCACAAAGCTGAGCTGTTTTGCGTCACTTGGTGAATGCATCAAAGCGAGCCGTTTTCAAGAAACGTCTTTAAAAATGCAAAACACTTAAAGCCATCAGCCGTAATACGGTAATGTGTTATTATGCTTACAAATCCTAGTAATTAAGCTGATGAGATAAATGTAGCGTCTAACGGAGATGTGTGTGTGTGTGTGCTCTTCATGTCTCACCGCTATCTTCAGTGAAGCCCTCGTGGCTGAGCTTACGGAGGCGCTCAAAGCCCTGGTTGAGGTCTCTCATTTTTTGCTTCAGCTCTGTGTGCTTCTGGTGCAGCACGTGCTCTTTGGTATCACCCTCCAGGGGAGAGATCACGTTCTTGTGTATTTCTGTTGAGACGAACAGACCAAAGGAAATAAAGGGGAGAAGAGAGAGAGAGAGAGGGGGCAAATTAGAAGTCAAAAGCCCACAGGGTTGTGTGGGCGGGTTAGATAGGAGTGAGGGCAGAGGAGATGGATGGAGAAAATGAGGGATAGATGACAGAAGGGAATAGGAAAGAGAAAAAAGTAAATTAAACTAATGAAAGACAAAAAGAAAGGCAGTAGTATTAGCAGCTTTTCACATTATGCATTAAATAAAGCTTAAGGGCATTTTATAAAACTGGCTTATTTGTCATTTATTTTGTAACTTTTTCACGAGAACCTTGAACACCCTATGAGCGTCATCTTACTGGTATGAGAGTCCAGCCTGTGTGGTGCTAGAAAAAGGTAAAAGCCAAACAAAGACTAAGTGTACAGCACCGCACTGACTAAATGATAACGGCTGACATTTGGATGAGAAAAGGAGGGAGGAAAAAAAAAGAAAGAAGACAAACTGGATGAAAACTGAGGGACCTAGACAGGTAGTAGATGGAGGTGGAAGTACTGTGGAGGTTCACAGGCACTCCCCTCAAGGCAACATGTGATTGGCTTAATATTTAAGAGCATCAGACAAGCAGAAGAAATACCCCCGGCTTGTTTGGCAGAAACGCAGTGCTGTGCAGTGCCATCGGGAAAGTTCTGGCACGTAACAGCTGCAAAGTGTCAAGTCACATCCGAAGAAGACGTGCCTGTCCTCCCCGTGCTTATTTGAAACACAGTGAGGCCTGTCAGCTTCTCTTAAAACTCACAGCTTGATGTGATTTGACAAGCACTGATAGAGCACAAAGTAGTGGGTGGTAACATGTGCAGCCTGATACCTGCCACCTACGTATACGACCACGAGACTGAACAGACAGACAGAGAGCACTTCAACCCTATAAAACACGGGTGTGCAGAACAACCATGGCATCTAGAAAATGTTACTTTATAACCCTGAAGTCTTATTTCCTAGAAAAAAATCAGCTTTTATGGGTTTTTTTATTATTATTCTGATAGGATCACGAACACCAGTTTGGTCTGCAGAAGAAAAATAGCAGTAAATGGCATAAAAGGGTCAATATGAGCTGCTGAGATAGAAAGGATATTCTGCAAGAGATCTCGAATGGACCAAGGACGAAGCAACAGGAAGGAGGACAGGGTTGAACTGCTTGTAAACCTGGCCTCAGAAAACACTAACGAAGCTAAACACTCGCGCTTGGCAACGGACCAAAGGGAGCGATTCACACGGCTCACCCTCAGTCCTGCTGACAGTATCCATAAGGATGTTATACTCGTGCATCTTGTCCTTGTGGTGCTGGAACTCCCTCTTCAAGTTCAGCAGCTCCTCATCAGAAAACTTCCCTGAGCTCCTCGCCTGGTGGGGGAAGAGGCATTAAAGATATAGAGGAATTAGTTTCAAAGGCATCAGCAAAACGGGGATCATTTGCATGGAAAAGAATTTACTATTACGAGTAGCAGTAAACGAATCAACGCTTAGTACAGCAGGACTGTTTGGGAAGAGTCTAAGAAGGTCTAGGCTGCCTTGAAACATGGCAATGTGTCATGGTAGCTTATTATAGCACAAGAAGTCCAATATTTTCTGCAGAATATTTTGGCTCTGGAAAATGTTCTTAAATAACTAAAAAGACATCATTTAAATTTAGAAAGTTTTCGGGCTCATCGGCACTGATTTACTGGTTTCAGTACAAGCTGATATTTGGTAGGATTTTGTGCGGTTCGGTCAGAAAGCTAACATGACCAGTTTAGGAGGATACGGTTAAGAGTGTGCAGTCTTTAGAAAATTGGGGAGTGGGTCTACAGTGTGAATGATGGGCTGGTAGAGAAGTTAAAACAGCAAGCAGCGATGCAAGGCAGCAATCACTATTTGCATTAGTGCAACTTTAGATCTTAGAGATCTGATGTAATTTGATGAATATGAATTTATCACACAGTAGTGGAATTGCTGTGTTAGGTACAAATGATGAAATCAGCGACTCACTAAACACTTTACAAGCTTGTTCCCTTGTAAGGTGTTTAGTGCTCCTGTTCTTTGTTTATTGGAAGCAAAGTGGCACTAAGCTGATCTAAAGTTCACGTCCGCATTTTTTTTTTTTTTTTTTTTTTTTTTGTTTGTGGGGAAG
>VUQR01007600.1:0-10954 GCA_015108515.1 Hemichromis elongatus | reverse complement strand
CCAAGCCGATTTACTCAGGAAGAAATAAAACACTGAAAAAGGCCAAACAATAACATGTTTAAGTTATCTAAGTGACTATATATATATATATATCTCAATGTGTCAAATGTGTGATAAGCTGCTGGATTTAAACAAAAGTGTAACTTATTAAACAAGACAGAGGGAGAGTGCAGGACAGACAGACAGGTGACAGTCTCAGGTGTACACACTGCTACACAACAGCACCAGAGAAGGAGGATTTAGTGTTTGTGTTATTACGAGTGCTAAACAAGAAGAGTTCCCAGATGGTCCAGTGGACACATGTGTGCCTCCTGTGACTAAAGCATCTTTCTTTCAGCTTAACGAGTGAACCGTCAGCTCGTTCAAACAAACGTTTAAGTCCGTTTGGTTCGACACCACCGAAGAGAGGCAGCGATATAACACAGCTAACATTAACAGTGCAATGAATCCTATATATTCAGGACTGCAAACCAAGCAGCGTTCACTGACTTTCGGCTTGTTGTGTTTGTGGATTTATGACTGACTTTAATTATCCACAAAATCATCACATTCTCTGTAAGCTTAAGGTCGACTATTGAACGGCGTATATTTTAAAGTAAAGGCTTTAAAACCAAGTTAATGCTGAAAGTACAAACATCACTAATATCACATAACTTTGCCAACATGTGACCAACAGTAATGTTTTATTGTTCTTTGTTTTTAAGCATGTGAACATAAATTCACAAATTCGCACTCCGTGTCCCTGTGCGGTCCCTGAATTGGGACACGGCCTGTGTGTTTGTTCTTCTTTGCTTCACTTCCTTTTCATGTTGTCTTATGCTGTGTGTTCTGTGTTTCTGATCCTACACATACACTACTACATAATTTGTTGTAAATGGCAATGAAGCTGTTTAAATTCATCTTTTGTCTTCAGAGTCCTGCACTCGGGTTCTCAATGCCACACAACCAGCTCATAACCAGTGAACTTGCAGAGATTACATTAGCTGTGCTGTAAAGGTGAGTCAGAGTGTGGGGTAAAGCAAATCTTCATGAGTGAGCCTCAACTGTTTTTTGTGGTTCACTTACCCAGCATATTTATTTAGGCCAATTAATCACAACAAAATTTAAACCAGAACAAACGGTTCATTCTGGGCTTCCAAGGACTTCTTCCTCCACTGACTGGTTAGTCAATCCCACTTTTACGCATTATTATTATAGTGAGCAAACATCAGAAACAAAGAAAAACTTATGCTGAATAAGAGAACACTCTTATGCTGCATTCATATATTACAGATTAAATCTAATAAAACAAAACTGAACAGGAGCATAACCGTCATGAAATGTAAGATGAGAGTTTTGCTGATACAATTATAAGAATAAAGTAGGAAACCAAATAAACAATGGTGAGAGTTTTTTTATTTCTCTGAACAGAAAACAATGCCTTGATTATGGATAATCTTTTCACTGAGGTGTTGTATTGGTTTGACTTCTGGTTAGTATGAGTTCTACCACCAACACATTACTATGACTCAGAGCTGTACCACATTTTCAAAGTATTAAATATTTAGCCAGTGTGAATTTTCACATGTTTCTTTAAGTTCATCCTCTGACTGAATCTTTTCCCACAAGTGCTGCAAGGATACGGCCTTTCACCAGTGTGCACTCGTATGTGAGTTTTTAATGTTGATTTCTCACCAAATCTCTTCCCACAAGTGGTACAACAATGTGGCTTTTCTCGTGTGAATTCTTGTGTGAGTTTTCAAGTGTGCCAGCTGATTGAATATTTTCCCACAGGTGTTACATGGATACGGCTTCTCACCTGTGTGAATTCGTAAATGAGTATTCAGTGATGATTTTTGATTGAACTGTTTCCCACAGGTGCTACAAGGATACGGCTTTTCACCTGTGTGAACTCTCAGATGTGTAGTAAGGTTGGATTTAAAGTTAAAAGTTTTTCCACAGGTGTCACATTGTACAGACTGTTTCCTTGTGTCAATTTTACTCTGACTCTCTGACACAGGAGTGTTGTCCACTCTATGATTGAGATGTCTCCTCTTCTTCAGCTTTGCATTTCTAGTAGATCCTGAGTCCGCATACTGGCTTTCTTCATGATCTGGGCTCTCTGCTTCAGGAGAGCTGTGAGAAAGGAGCTGCTCACTGTTTGGTTCTGGTTCACTGTGGTCACTTTCCTCATAAGTCTGAGTCTTCATGAAGGTATTAGTCTCCTGCTTCAGTCCAAGCTGCTCTCCCTCCTGACTGCTGCAGAGTTCCTCCTGTTCCTCTTTAATCTGTGAAGGTTCTGGGTCCTCCTGGTCCAGACAGATTTTCCTCTCTTGGTTAAAGACCTGCTGCTCATCCAGACTGCCCTTTTCCTCACAATCATGTTGTTGTGGGAGGTCTTGAGGAACAAAGAAACACAAGAAAAAGGTCAGTTTTGTGATGTTGTGATCAGACCAGTGAGTCTGTCATATGACCAATCACCAGCCAACACGCACCGCAGCTCACGATGCTTGAAGCTCCTTACTGCGAGCAAAGGCACAAAGTTCACCAAACTAAACTGCAAGGTGACCATTTTTGTGCAACAAACCTGACCACATTCTTAAACATGGACATGTTAAAGAAGCTAAAAAAGGAAAAGTGGCTAAAAGTTCACTAAAGCTTCTTTAAATGTAAACTTTTAGGAAACTGTGCCTGAAGGTCATGTGAAAGTTACATTTATGGAATTTGACCAGCTCTTCTGTCGGTGTGAGAGCAGCAGAACCAAGTCCTTAATGTTTATTTAAAAGTAAATGCATCTCTGACTGTAACTATAAATTTAGAGTACCAAAAGGCACTACAGAGTACACTATTTTTACTTGTAATGTATATCTCATCCCAGTTTGATGGTGGTGAAATATCTTCTTGTGGCTGCTTCATTTAGGGTTCCCACAGCAGACCATCTGCCTCCATCACACCATGTCTCTAGCATGCTCACACTAACTCTCTTGATGTCCTCCTTCACTACATCCATGAACTCTGTGGTCTTTTCCTTCTCTTTCTCGTTGCCTTCTAACATGCCTTCCCCCTCTCCTCTCTCTGTCTTCACAAACATATGTTCATATGTAGTGAATGTAGGCTGTCAGATCACAGTTTACCTTATAATGCCAGTGGTGAAGCTTCTACAATGGGGGTCTTAAACTTAAATGAGCTGTGCTCATGAACTGCTGGCACCGTTGTCTCAATGGAGGGCCACTTTAGTATTTAAGTTGTACAAAAAACAAACAAACACCCACAAATGTTTCCAAAAATGTAGTGGTTTGTTTGTTTTTTAACATTTTAAATATTATATAATAATCCAAAATTCCAAACGTAAAAGCATTTTCTCCCTCACTCTTACCTAACTGAAGCCTTTTATTGAACTACCAAATAAACACATTGGTCCTCTCTTTCTGGCCAGACATGTAGAAAAACTTCTGCTATAATTTTGTTCATATTTAACAAAATAAAAATGCAGACATAAGTGTGCACATTAGTTTTTGACTGCTAGTGAAAATTGTTTTATTTACAAATAACTCTCTTACTGAACTAACACAGCCAATCCCTCAACATGTTTGTGCTCTCTGCTCATTTTGCGTTCATATTAAATATTTTTTTTAACACTGCACTCAACAATAAACAAATCCTCCCTAGCAAAAAAAGTTACTTCAAAGGCCAAATTGCATCATGATTCTTCATATCAATATACAGGCCACGAGTGGCCCCTGGGCCACAGGTTTGAGACCCCTGTTCTACAACTATTTAATGTGGAGGAATGATGACAGTGTTACTGAGCTGAGTTGTTGAAGATATCCTGAGCTTTCCTGACAATAAGTGCTGCTGTTAGCCTGTTAGCTGCTCTGGGCCGACGTTAGTGAAACTCAAACTGTTTACTAGAGTGTAAGTGTGTTTCAAGCCTAACATTAGCTTGCAAAAAGTAGCTTAAAACCAGCAGTCCAGAGACCAGAGGCTCACATGTTTGATCTGCTGAAAAATCAGTAACTGCAGTAATAGCTGGAATAAACTGGTGTGTTTCTGCACATGTTCATGTGTTAGTGCTCTGACTTCAGTTCAGGAAATTAAGGCATCAACAGCACACAGTTAAAAACATGTCCATACCTGTGATGTGTGAGTTTGTGTCGGGTTTCCGGCTGATATCCAGTCTGTGCTGACGGTTGATCTCCTCCTCATACTGGACGATGGTTTTTTGAACCTCTGAGAAGATTTCTGCACAAACAGCAGTTAGTCTCTCCTTGATGAACTCTCTCAGATATTGAACTGAACTCATTGCTGCTTCAACTTGCACTGGGCCGATCAATACAAGCGTCCATAGAAGTGATACCGATGTTGGCTTTGGTATCACATCAACACTGTCATGACTTTAGTTTGTGTCTCTCCTCTAAGTTCAGTCCGCTTCATCAAACAGCAGCCATGTCTGGACGCACCACTCCTCTCCAACAGCCACACATATCCCCCTCCACCGCCTTCCTTCTTCTTCTGAGCTTGATGGCAGTTGGCAAACCAGCTTACAGGTGCATTACTGCCACCTACTGGAGTAGAGTGTAAACAGGAGAATAACAGGAAAAAAAACTTAAAAACTGTATTCTTTCTATCAGCTTAAAATCCGTGTTTCTGTCACTAACATATTCTGATTGCTCCTCAAATAAAACCATTAATTCTCTTCTTTCTCATTCATACTTGTTATACCGGGTCAGTAGTGTATAACAGTTTCTGGTGTATTTCAGTAAACGTATAGACCTGTTGGGAGTATACCTATTTGGATTGTATCAGTTAATCCTCCATCCATCCTTGTCCTATTCTCATCCAAGTAAACAACGTCTCTTCCTTCGGATTCCTGCCCCACATTCTGTCCATACATACATACATACTTTTAGATACGGTGAAGATGTTTTCCCATTTCAGCTGTGACCCAATATTCCAGCCAAATATTCTACATATATTACAACCACTCTAAAACCCAGAGAAGTACTGTGAGCATTGAAACCCCCACACTGCACTTATCTTCAGTGGGCCCACCTGCCTTATCCAGCATCTCAGTTTTCTGTCCCTGTTGTGGCTACGATATACCCAAAATCCCATTCATCACAAGTTTTGCTTCACCTCCACTAGGGGTGCAACGTTTCGTCGGTATAAACAATAACGTTGATTATTAAAATTCGTTGATACGTCAAATTCTAAAACCACGTAAATGTGTTTTTTACAAATGCTATACACTAAAAAAAAAAGTTATGGGGGCAGTGTCTAAAAACAAGTTATTTACAACCAAATTTGTGATTAGTAACAGTTTGATTCTGTTTTGTTCTGTTTTTATTCTATTAAACACGAGTATATAGACGAGTTTATCCTGTAAAGAGGCTTATGCATCCCTCAAATGGCTGAAGTCATGACAGAGTGCATGTTTAGCATAGTTATCAGCTGCAGCTGGAAACTTCATCTAAAAGATAAGAGCAAGCCTCACTTCAGAGCACACCCACTGCAGTCGTGAACTCATGAACTGAATAATCTGTAAACTTTGAAAATTTATTATTTTGGACTGAAAACTGAAATCTTTATGATATAATTTGAAGCTTTATTTGAACTTATGGACAGAAGCCATTTTTAGTTTCCTATTTGCATATTATTTTATTGTTTAAACACAACTAACACTTAAATTTTTATCTATATTTTTATTCATTTCATTTTTATTCTCGTGGTCCTATTGAGTAATAATAAAAATATCTTATTATATATAAGTTTATTTACATATTCACATGTTTCCTTGGTCAATATTTTAATTTGCATCTTTAGTCGCAGACCTAACCACCACCTCTCCCTGTCTCCCCTTAATTCCTGCTGGCTGTACACCCATATTTTATGAACCATATTTCATGAAGCTTGTCCAACAGATTATTATTATTTATTCTTCTCCACTGGCTACAAGGTTTCTTGGTTTCCACTGTAAAAAGCTAATATCATGAAGATCCACCATGACTAAGTTTGGAGTTCCTTCATTTAACGTTTCGTCCACTGGTTCATTTAACATCAAGACATTTCTCAGCTGATGTCACAATAATCATTTTCCTGTCCATACTTAGCTCTTTATCCCTTCAACCATAAACAATATAATTATTTCTTGCTCGCAGTCAGAACATCTTCCTGTATCAACACCTTGTCAGTTTCCACCACATCTGTTGTTATTCTCTGTGCTCTCTGGATTAGATTCAACCTGCTGCCTGGACACTTTCCACAAACTGCACCTCCTTCACACTTATTAGATTGAGTCGTGTGTCTTTACTTCGCTGAACCACATCCCTACAAACACTCATCAGAGATCCGTTTCTCAGTATTTTAGCTCTCTTACTCTCCCTGCAGGCTTATTTCTCGGTGCTGTAGCTGAATCTGATTCTACTCACCGATCTTTAAATCCGTCCTCGTGTCTCGTTGTCACGGTTACACTGCGCTCACTGTCCGTTTCCTCCAAATTACAGGTTTACACTTACTGTTTTCGTCTATTTTTCCAGCTTATTTCAGTTCTGTCCCAAACATCTTCATCTCTCCCGCCATCTACTTCCTTTCATTACACTTCCTGATACGTCACTTCCCTCACAGTCCAGCCTGCTCTGTTCTGCTCTGCTGTGATTTGCTATCGTTGGTCACGTGAATCAGCAGGGGTATCTGTCACATAAGGAGGGCACAGAAAATAATATATACAGCATACTTCATTGATTTGACATGGTCATAGTTTTAATAAGCTTTTTCTTTTTTAATTCTTTTTTAATTTACACGAATTGCTGCCAGATTTAAAAAGCAAAAAAAACTCATTTATAAAGTGTAAGAAGGCTGCTTTGGTCCTTGCATATTTTTTCCTTATCAACACAGTATTTTACAACAGTAATGAACAATATCATTTTTCCTCCCAATCTTTTCTTCACTTTGAATTTGTTCTGCACCACTTTCCCTGGATGAAGCTAATGCTCGTCAATATGTACAGTATGGTGAAAGACACTTCCTTAACCTTGTTATTAATGAAGTGTTTATCACAGGTTCTCCTGCTGTATATCATTAAACAAGGAACAGCTTGAGTGTTTAGAAGGAGAGACAGTAACATGACTAATTGTATTCCTAATATTGTTCTTTATAACTTGTCTTTCAATACATCAGTGACTAAAATAAATACAGCTGTCAGAAATTCTTCTAAAATGAAGGCTAAATTATCAACAGCAAGCAAATTTTTGGTTTTATGGATATTTTGAATTTTTACAGAAATCTTTTGTACAATAAGAAAAAACATTTTGATAAAGAAGCTGAGCCACTGTCATTATTCATTTGTCAAACTGTGTGTGATGACAGAGTCTTATTTTTATAATGGATTTACTTATTGCTCTGGATCAGTTTGTTTACTTTGTGGGAAGCATCGTTTCTTGAGCTAATAACGGACGTTTTAGTGCTAGGTTTTGAAAACTGAATATGTTAATCGGGAATTCATCTACAGTGAAGTCACTTTTTTTTTTAATCTAGCACCACTTACTGGGCTGAACAGGTAATTTTCTTTAAAAAATATACAATTTATTTTTTTATTATGGGTTTTATTTTTTCAAATACATTTGTAAAGTTATTTCTCCTTCGGTGCAAATAAAGGACTGTTAGAGTATGTGCTGTGTCTTTTTCTGAAGCATGACGATCCTTTCCAACAAGTATTTCCAGCTGTTTGTCCCCTTTGCGCTTCAGTCTTTCTTCTTGTCATGTCCGTGTTTGTCCACAAGGTGTCTCCCTCGGCTCATTTTCTCTAGTTGACGCTTTTCATTCAGTCCCTCTGCTCAATTAAATGTTTGCTTCAACTTCAGTAGTATGTAATCATTTTCTTACATACAAAGTCAAATTAAATTGAATTGAAATCGAAAGCCTTTATTGTCATTATACACAGTATCACGAGATTCAAAACAGCTCTGTAAAAGTTTTCATGTACCTAGCAAATTATAAAAAAGAAAATATAAGATAATATAACTATACAAATAATATAAATACACAGTACAGGGGTGACACAGACTGACAGCCAAATGGCATAGACAGTTTGAGTACTGACAATTAAGGCACAGAAATGAGTTCATGCTAGACTTCAAGGAGCAATGGAATGAGCATGAACAGTAGGGGTTGTTTATGTCTAGAGGTGCATTGATCAGATGACTAGCACTGTGGTGTAGACTGACCAGGAGAGGCTTGCAGTGATGTGAACACCAAGACATTTGAACGACTCCACTCGCTCTGCACATTCACCTGTGTAGGGGGGGCAGGGGCAGCACTGTTCTGCCTGAGCTCCAGGGTGAGTTCCTTGGTCATGATGATGTTAAGTGCCAGATTGTTTAATGCACACAATTCTCCCAGTTCCATGACCTCATCTCTGTAGGCTGCCTCATTTCCCACTGTGATCAGCCCCACCACTGTTGTGTCATCAGCAAACGTGACAATGTTGCTCTCTGGGTGGGCGGGACTGCAGTCAGACGGGTAGAACGAGTAGAGTAGTGGGCTTAATACACAGCCATGGGGAGAGCCAGTACCCAGAGCGCGAGGGGAAGAGAGGTAGGGCCCTATTTTCAGCCGCTGGGGTCTGTTGACCAACAAATCCTTTATCCAAGAGCAAGTGGGTGGCGGGAGTCCCAGGTTTGCTAACTTGGGGATCAAAATGTCCGGTATTATTGTGAGACTGAGCTAGTCAAAGAAGAGCATTCTGACATAGTCCCTTATTGCAGGTGACTCAGTGCTGTATAGAGATCAGCTCAGCATGAGCTTCCTGCTAATAAAAACTCATTGCAAAAGCACCAAAGAAGAAAAGTGCTTTACTTATTCATTAATAAAAGCTCAAAGTCTGAATAAAGCATCGAAAATTTCAGTAATTCACAATCAGTGTTTTACTTTATCTGCATTGTTCCTCCTGTATCTGAGGTTCGACTAGCGGACGAACTCTCCTTTCCAGCACCCTGGCAACATTGTAGAGGCGTGTCAGCCAGGACAGCCCTACAACATGCAGAGCCTTCAGGAACTCGGGGGGGGACCTCATCCACACCAGGGGCTCTGCCACCAAGGAGTTGATTTAGGTGGCCTCAGAATCTCATCTCTGCTTTTCATGGATGATGTGGTTTTGTTGGCTTCATCGGGTGATGGCTTCCAGCTCGCACTGGAACAGTTCGCAGCCGAGTGTGAAGCAGCGAGAATGAGGATCAGCACCTCCAAATCTGAGGCCATGGTTCTCAGCCGGAGAAGGGTGGAGTCGGGAACAAGTTCCTGCCCCAAGTGGAGGAGTTCAAGTATCTCGGGGTCTTGTTCACAAGTGATGGGAGAAGGGAGCCGGAGATCGACATCACTGCGGCCGCAGTGATGTGGACGCTGCACCGGTCCATCGTGGTGAAGAGAGAGCTGAGCGTAAAAGCAAAGCTCTCAATTTACCGGTCAATCTATGTCCCTACCCTCACCTGTGCTCATGAGCTGTGGGTAGTGACCGAAAGAACAAGATCGCAGATACAAGCGGCGGAAATGAGCTTCCTCCGAATGGTGGCTGACCTCTCCCTTAGAGTTACGGTGAGAAGTTCGGCTATCCGGGAGGGGCTCAGAGTAGAGCCGCTGCTCCTCCACATCGAAAGGAGCCAGCTGTGGTGGTTCAGGCATCTGACAAGGATGCCTCCAGGAGGGAGGAGGCCCAGGGGCAGATCCAGGACAGGCTGGAGAGATTATATCTCTCGGCTGGCCTGGGAACGCTTTGGTGTTCCCCGGACAAGCTAGAGGAGGTGGCTGGGGAGAGGGAAGTCTGGGCTTCTCTGCTTAGGCTGCTGCCCCCGCGACCCGGCCCTGGATAAAGCGGAAGAAGATGGATATATTGATGTTTTACTTTATTGTTTTATTTTTATTTATTATTTTTTTTTATTGTTTTTACTTATTTCTTTTTATCACAGTTTAATTTTATAAAATCAAAATTCAGTTACTTACAGAATGTAATGAAACTCCAATGAACTCCACCCAATTTGACTGAATGAGTGGCTGCTGAAGTTGACCCTTCATAATATACAAACTTGTATCATTTAGTTTTTATATTTAAGTGTATAAATAATCAAGTGTCATCACAAGTTGAATTTAAAAAATGACATTAAACCACATCACATAATAATGCGTTTGTGGTGGGTGTGGCCTGCGGTGCCGTGCAGGGAAGGCGGACACACCTGCACGGCATCCGCAATCATGCCCCGCCGCCTTAAGTGTTTGCACCGGGCCCTTTGGGTTGTTGTTGTGGTTTTGGGTTGAGCATTAACAGCAACCGTGAATGTTAATAAAGATGCTGAGAAGCATGAACGTGTCACCGGGTCTGCCGTGGTATGTTACAGTGTTATTTGTATAAACATTAAATAACAGTTTGAAAAAATCTTCATTATATTTACAAACAGGTAAAGAAATCAAAAATGTATTCATGTTTTAAAAGTTCAAACCACAAAGACTTTAAATTTATGATCAAGAAAATCAATATTCTTCAGATTTCAGAAACTGGAACCAGATATTCTTTCATATTTTTTTTACATATTTTTTTGATGTAAGGTATATTAATGTAACTATGTTTCAAATCAGTGCCATATTATTTTCAGGCATCAGTGGACCACTGACCTTCTCAGCTTCTAAAATGAAAAGCCTTATTTGGAAATCTACTGAATGAGTCAAGTTGTATATAGTGCTTTGGGTGTTAAGGTACAGCAGAAAAGTGCTCTATAACAGCCAAGCTATTTGCATTTAATGGTCAGGGAAAGAGTCTACTTGACTTTAATAAACTCTGCAGTGATTCCATAATACATTAGACCAAGTCCAGCGTAGAGCGGCTGAGTGAATGTGGTCTGGACTCTGTGGAGGAGAGTCATGGTTTCAGAGACGCTGTAGAAAGACAGAATACCTGCTCTGTGATCCAGGTACACTCCTACTCTGGAGG
>VUQR01007595.1:0-16974 GCA_015108515.1 Hemichromis elongatus | reverse complement strand
TAGCCACACCGTGGGACGTAAGGGGCTCTCTGATTGGTCAGACAGCTGCCCGCTTTATTCACTGTTACACGCACACTTTAGGCACCACAGTGCACAATGCACACTGTTGGAGAAGTAGTTATGACCTGGTATATTTGCTGGATCGATAGCTAGCTAGCGCTTCTAATATAGATTTTAATGAGTCAGCACAAGCCAAAGGTTAAACATTTCAGTCAAGTACTTAGATACCCTGGCACAAGCACAAGCACTGCTAATTTTCTCCAACAGTGTGCATTGTGCACTGTGGCGCCTAAAGTGTGCGCGTAACAGTGAATAAAGCGGGCAGCTGTCTGACCAATCAGAGAGCTCCTTACATTCCACGGTGTGGCTAATTTAAATAGCAACAGGATTTTTAAAATGAAGTTGTTAATCCAACTGCTAATCCAACTGCTAATCCACGTGTTAATCTCTGAGCGAACAGGAAAGGGAAATGGATTTTGAAATGAAGTTTATTAAAGTGGATTTCGAAAATGTTTTTTTGAAATGAAGACTTAAAAAGCATTTTAAAAATCAGTTTATTAAATTGAAATTCAAGAATGAATTTACAAATGCAGATTTTATTTTACAATTCATTAATTAAGCACAGAATTTTTTATTTCGATGCGTGTGGCTCTTGTGGTCCTCCATACAATTCAAGCTATTAACACAATTTACATACAAGTTTACAACTTTACACATATTAATTTGAAAGTGAGCATGTGAAACCTTTATGCGCTACTGCAATTAGGCACCCAAACAATCTATGGTTACAGCGACTTAGCTATGAAGAAACCCACAAAGATCACACACACAGAAGCAGCTGGCCTCAGACCCTGAAATGTCACAGCAGCAAATCTGAACTTGTCTTTAAGCTCGAACAAAGCCCACTGTTACCACAGGGGAATCATCTGGAAGCTCACAACAGCCATTATCTCTTTTATTACAATGACATTAACACTCACATCAAGCCTATTGTGTCTCCAGGCTCAAACGCAGTGAGTCTGAAGTGCAATGCTAGTAGCTGTCAGTCAAACTAATTCACAATACACTGACTGTAGACTAACTGCCGAAGCTCTAGTAGAACAAGCAATTCAAGTTTAGCAACATTTCCAAGGCAGAGACACGTAAGCTAAGAGAGAAACTGTCATCAGTATTAAGTAAGACACAACACACGCCACACCCAAATATGTTGAAGCAAGAAAACAAATATTGTAAAATCATCACATAATAATCATTAAATGTGATGTATAATGTTGTTATTTGGGCTGTTTTCTAGGAATCAGTTTGGGGTAAAGATTGGACATTGACTAGGCAGACTGCAGAATCCACCATATTTTATTCATATCAAAACACAGAAAACATATAATTTTGAATTTGACAGTAACAACACATCTCAAAAAAGTTGGGACAGGACCAACAACAGTCTGGAAACATCTCTGAACTGAAGAGAGCGGCCACTGGACTTATAGCAGAGCAATTTTACACCATTCTCGCCTGATTCTAACAGTCCCGGGTCTTCTTTGCAAGGCAAAAATTTAACCCACATTTGTGGATGGCACAGTGTTCATAAACCATCTCTGTTGGTGTTTCTGAGCCCATTGAGTGGTTTCCATAACAAAATCATTCCTGTTTTTAATGCAGTGCTGCTTTCTGAAGCTCAAGAGCATGAAATATTGACTTTTGGCCTTGTCCCTTGTACAGAGAAATTTCTACAGGTTTTGAATCTCTTGATGATATTACGTATTATAGATGATGAGATAATAACAAAATTTTACATCAACGTTATTCTGAAATTGTTTCACAATTTTCAGATGTGATTTTTATTATTAATATTATTTTTATTTTAGTAGATTGCTAAAACCTCTGCTACTATGCTCTTTTTTTTATATACACCCCAATCATATTATTGATCTAATTAACCCGATTAGTTGAAAAATGTCCCTTTCAGTTAACCTTTACAGCTTTTTCAAACAGAGCTTTATAATATTTTTGTTTACTCTTTTCAGTATTTTTTATTCATTCTTCTGCAATACTAAGAAATGTGTTTGTTATTATTGCTGTTAAAAAACAAAATCATCAACAGTGTTTGAATCAAATAGTCCTAAATTAAGTTGACAGAAGATTAACTAATGTTTGCAGCAGCATCTCCCCTGTACTCTTCCCTCTGATTCACTAGCTCCAGGTAACGCTTCTGGCTCTCAGCCTGTAGCTATGTTTAGAAGAATCTGACAAATAGTCAAGAGTGTACTTCTTAATGTTAACAGGGGAGAAGGATATGGGGACAGCTGCTATTTTGTTTATCCTTACCCTTTTACCAGGACTAGGCACCCCACACAGTTAGGTCCATAAGTTTCTGGACAGAGACACTGTTTGTGACTGAAGTGCAGACTAGTTTAAATTATGTGGTTTTGCAAAAGTATTAATTTACTGTTTAGCAATTACAGCCATTATAATATGCAAAAAACTATACAAAAAAATAATGGAGAATTTGAAAAAATAAAGAGTTTCATAGACGGATGAAAGCAAGATGAGCTTGTACCAAAATGAAAGGGAGTGAAAAGTATGGAGAAAGACAGAAAACAGCTCATGAGCTAAAGCATACCACAATTTTTGCAAACATGGCAGAGGCAATGTTATGGCATGACATGTATGGTTGCAACTGGAACTGGTCACTAGCATTTATTTAAGGCAATCCAAGGGTTTCTCAAAGCAAAGAAAAAATATTCTTCAATGGCCAAGTCAGTCACCTGATCTCAACCCAATACAGCATGCTTTTAAGTTGAAGAAAAAAAATGAATGCAGAAAGCCCCACACATGAACTTCAGTTGCTGAAATAAACGCTTCAAGGAACATCTCAAAAGAGGAAGAACAGGATCTGATGACGCTGAGGTGCTTCTTGACTTCAGGCAGTCATTGATTTCAATTGATTTTCATCCACGTATTAAAATCAATTGTTGCATTTAACATTACCTTAGTTAGTTTTTCGGCGCCTGGAAATGACGGCCTATGTATAAACAGCTGTAGTTCCTAAGCAGTTAATGCAATACTTTTCTTGATCCCGTTGAAATAAAGCTGAGAGTCTGCACTTCAATCACTTCTTGACTGATCTGCTGCACCAAAGTACAGCTGTGTCACTGTTTCAAGAACTTATGGACCTAACAGTATGCGTTTAAGATTCACAATTGAGGCTACTATTATTTTGCATCCAAATTTAAAATGATAAACACTGAAGAAAAAGTACAGAAAATCCTCACGCTTTGAAAAGCTTAATCCAGTAAGTGTGAACTGATAAAATTATTATACCCCTTTTACATTTTCAGTCTATTGCTAGAATTAACTATAGACTTTCTATATTACTAAAATGTCAAAAAAGCATACATCTAATCTAAGACTTGCTGTAAAGTCATAAAAAACTAAAGCAAACTGGCTGTGTTTGGGTTACCCACAGAGGGCATACTGTAGTGTACAGTGAGTCTAAAAAGGTAAAGGCTAACAGGATGTAGGCAGCATAAAGGGGGAAAAACAACAGCTGATAAAGAGAGGGAAGTTGCCCTTTAAGCAAGAGCTTATTTGCCCATATCCCCAGGGCAAGGAGTTCCCATGAAAGCCACATACCGGACAGAGTTATTACAGCACATCAAACACGTTCAACCATCACTGTCTCTCACACCCAATCAGTCTCCCTTCCAAACACACCCACATAGACTCACAGATACAGAAATCAGACAGCAGGTTAGAACAAACTTTATCCCTCTGTCCCTTCAGCACTCTTTGTATCTTTTATACACAGACAAAAACACACACACAGACACACATCAAAAGCAAACTGTCACTAACACCCAAACCACATGTCCCCTTTCAATGAAAGAATGCCGAAAGGAATTTCCTGACACCAGCCAAATGACCAAGCAACTGCCCGTGTGGGCAAGCGTGGTAAACTACAGTTGAAGATAACAAAACCAATGCTGCAGCTAAAACTGTGACATCTTGCTTTGGCAGCAAAATGACTCTGGTGCGTAGCGCACATCAAGTTCTCGTGTCAGAGTTGTTTGTCTATTCGGTTTTCTATCAGCACCCAAGTACATGAGAACTAAACAACTGACGTGAAGCAATCCTCCTACCCTGCAGGCTACTGTGAGGCTCCTGCATCGGAGAACACCTGCAGCTGCCTAATCATTTTTGAAATGTGCACCGAAAATCAATGTGACAACTTTGCTTCAGTGACGTGATTTCTGTTCTATTCTCAATACCCACTGAAGCCCCTGTTTGTTTTCACTTATAACTCTATGCTTAAAAGTGTGGCCCACAGGAAAAATGTGCCCTGTGTAACTTATGTTTATGCCCATTAAATAAAAAAGCAAAAGTGCACAAGTTCTACACAAACATATAGCTTTAAACACAACAAATATGCTGCAATCCTGTTGCACAACTTCCATAAATCACTTCACAGGGAAGCAGAATAATCCCTCCAAACAAAAAGCCGCTGAAAAATTGAGCAGGCATACAAAGGAAGAGCCAGGGGACTGTGTGTATGCGTGTGTGTGTGTGTGAGTGTGAGTGTGTGTGAGTGCGAGTGTGTGTGAGTGCAGACGGCTATGTTTTTGCAATTGAGGGGGACATACAGATGAAAAAAGAAAAAAAAACGAGCGACTATAAAGTGGCGAGGGGTACAGTAGGGGATTGTAGTTGGTGGAAGCGGACGGACAGCAGAGGCAAAGGGAAGGAGTGATTGAGTGGGGGTGGGGTGGGGGGGCAGAAGGGGTGGGAAAAATGTGTGTGTGAAAGAGAACAAGAGAGCGAAAAGGGAGGGCGGTGGGCTGGCACAGACAAAAGGTGGGGGCTGCCTGATAAAATATGTGCCAATGTTTGTGTGAATGAAAGCAGTGACTATAGCTAAATTTCTGCACCAACAAAAGCAGCTACAGTTGTGCACTGAGAGGAGTGGAGAGGAGAAATACCTTTAGTGTTTAGAAAAGGCTGAAAACATGAGGTGATTATATTAGCGCAGGAATAGTTTCCAATGGCATGTTCAGCGTCACTGCCCGGACCGGGCGCAGAGGGCTGAGGGAGAGCAGGTTAAAGGACCATAAACATATAAATGTACTTTAAGTGCATGCCTAAAAACAGAAATAAAGTATTAAAAATATTTAAATAAACAGCACTCAGTTCTCTAGTCATTTTTAAAGCAATAAACACCAAATGTCCCATCGTGACAACGTCTCGACTGTTAGGATTCGCTTTTCTTGGGCTCATGTGAGCGGTTAAAATAAGACAGAAGAGGCGATGTGAAAATAGTACCACTGGATTTAGAAAACTGTGAATTTTTCCGCTATTTTTTACTTTTTACACTTGCATAACTAAGATCAAAAAAAGTTAATTAAGCAAATAAATGAGAGATTGCGCTAGCTGCTCTGTAATGGAAATGATAAGAACACTATTACTACAGAGACACGATTACCACGGGGCAAAAAGTTTTTCATCAACTTTCTTCATTAAAAATAACAAAACGAATGCCTTGTAATCAAACTTCCAAGGCTAAACTGGTAGCGTCAAATGCAATTTAGGCATGAAGTTATTATAGCAAAGGGTATTATTATCAGGTCATTTGCAGTCCAGTCAGAAGCAGAACTTTGCATATTTTCTCTTTGTTGATTTCTGGACTGAATGAGCTCAGTTACAGTGTACCAGGGAGTCAGGGATAAGTAGAAATGTTTAGCAGATCCAATTGGCAAGAAAAAAGAAACAAGCAAGAAATCTGGCTGTATTTAAGTGACATATTCATTGAATAATGTCTCAGTCTTGTGTGCAGATCAAAACCGCATAAAACCACTTTCTGTCTGCGACACTAACTTTTCCCCGCTTGACTAATAAAATCTGTCCAAATTCTCACAACTGCAAACTCGTCCCACAGAGATTTAAAGAGCGAGAGATATCGGGAGAAAGCTGTTGGTAACACAAGGTCTGAGAGCTGCTGGCAAAATCTGAATGGGCCCAATGTCGAGCGGAAGCTATTTAGAACAACACAGGTCTCAGCTGTTGACAGACAAAATATAAAGGCAGATGTGTCTGAGTTCAGTGGTTATAAATATTATTTAAATTTCATCACAAAATAAAAAAAATGAGACTAAAGTGATTACTTCTTCACCTCAACTGCACAAGTTCTTACGCACGTTGCTTTCTTCTGTGAAGTCCAACGAAAAAGATCGAAAGCTTGCCACCAGGATCAAACACACAATTATTTGTTCTCTTCCCATTAGGGAAACGCAAGGCTGAAAACATAACAAGGACTTTTGTCCAATCCAGGTCAAGCATGGGAGAGTAGAGTGTAGGTAGCACACACAGAGTACTGTTCACCGAGAGTGAATATGTTATCTAACCCTCTTTTTTTTTCTCTTCTTCTTCTCTTTCATTCCCCTTTGCGAGCAAAGCTGTCCAGTTCTGAGAGATTCCTGCGGTCCAGGTGGGGGAAAGGCTCCTTAATCAGCCAAAGTTGAAACAGGATTACATGTCACTAAATTGGCTTACCACTCCTGGAGTTCCTATGAGCCTTCCCATTCCCTCAGTCACTGAACTTTCATGGATGCTGGAGTACTCTAAGCTCAGCATAGTGTTGATTTCAGGAGTTTAGCACCTGTAAGCCCTTTTCTGTTTTTTAAGAAGCACCCTCTCTATTGTTTTGAATGCACCACTACTACTCTCAGCTGGATAAAAAAAACCCCCCACTGTTTTTATATAGATCAATGCTGAAGTTAAGGGAATGCATACATTTATTAATACTATATCAGTACCTTTTGCTGCTGATGGGAGACAGGTGATGATTCTCATTTTCTAACATTAGTTGGCAAATTGCTTAAAGCGCCCATGATGTGGCCGATCATGCAGTACTTCGTGTATGTTATTTATAGGTATATAAATACATGGTACCAACACAGCGATGCCTGGATGTGAATGCACCATGATGTACAGCTATTGGCTAGCAGATAGCTCAGCTGACTTTGGAAACGCCACGCATAACATAGAGTACAATCACGATACAGGGCGAGAGCATAGTGACTGAGACGGCTGACACCATCACAAAAAATAAATAAATAAATCCTCAAACCTCCAGGACTTCGGTGACCTGAGCAAATTTCAAATCACTCGAACGAGTGAGGGCCCGCAGGTCTGCACTTAAGTGTTTTAACAAGGCGTGAATTAAAATGGAATATAAATGTGTCACCGGGGATGATGAACACCTCCTGAGCGATCTTTTAATGCCCAAACAGATGGACAAAATAACAACAGCACCTCACCGGGGCACCACAGTCCAGTAATCACGCAAATTGCTATTTGCACTGTAATTGAAAATAACAACAAACATCACTCACCCAAATGCAATATCGCAGCTCGTCGGTCCAGCGTTAGACTGAATAGCTAGCAAACTCACAGAAAACTGGATATAGTAGGCTATCTTTCTACAAACCTTGGTGTTATTTACAGGAGATTTACACTGGACTTTCTGCCTACAAAAATATTTTACACACACTCGAAAAAATTATAATAAAAAAAGCTTCGGCAAAACAAAAAGGAAAATTCCGCTGGGTTCGTTTGTTGTTGTCGGGCTTTTTTTCTTCTTCACATTTTACAGGCTTGTCGCGGTGTTGTCAGGTTGAAAATCCCCACTGGAGCCGTCGATCCTCGGTCTGTGTGAGACACGGGCGCGGAGCACTTCGGATACGTGTATCCAGTTCAGACGATGCTTGCCGTTGGTCTACAGATTTTCCCACTCGCTGCTCGGTTTGTCGGTTCAAAGTTGACCGACACACCATTCATGTGTATCTGGAAAATATCAGTAACTTATGTACATAATTTACAACGTACGAGTCCAACGGCCTTCAGCAGGTTCTCGCGTGTACTGAGCGCGCGCCGCCTGCCCGTTCTCACTTGCCACAGGGATCATCATCAGCCAGAGGACGAACACAAACCGACAGTTAGCTTACTCCGCCACTAGAGGGCGATGCGCCTAGTGTTTATGTCCGCAGTTTATTATGTGGATATGGTGATGCATTCAAATGCTCATCGTAAAAATTCTGTTTCAGAATTTTTTTAAATTAAAAACTCTAGAAAAGGACACTTAAAAATAACAGAGATACAGTTGCATAAATCTAGATATTATTACTAATTAAAATGTGTGTTAGCCTGTAGTTGAAGAAGAATTGAACAGAAAAAATAAAAGTCTAAAATTTTAAAAGCAAAAGCATGACCAGGGGTAAAAGAAAAAACTAAAAAAAAACCCTAAAAAGCTCAAAATAAATCCTGTACATGCCGTACTTTCATTTGACACATTAGATCAGGAATGACTAACGTTACATCGTGGACCAGGTACAGCCTACTTTGAGCCTAAGTGACCCAGACCAGTGATAATTAGACATTTAAATCATTAAGATGTCTTAAGCACAGTTTCAACAGAAAATGACAGTTTTTTCCGTTATGATATATACATGCTGCTGTAGTAAATGAAAACAAACAAATAAACAAACATTGTCAGCACTACTCTTTGGCCTTAACCAAAAAACAGACATTTCTATAAAGGTGGAAAAACCAGGAACTTTTCTGTCATTAAAAAACTATTACCTTATTAATTTGGTGTAGCAATAATTCTGTTAAACTTTATGAAAATACGGTTAAAAGTCCATAATATATGCCTTCCTTCATGTTTTCCGTTTTTATTGGGATCGGATTGAGTCTTTTGACACGCCTGCATTAGATTATTCATGCTTTCAATGCAATTAGCATTTTTTTAGTTATAGCTGGTTAAGGTGAGTGAAGCGGGTTTGAAATATAACTTTCATTTTCTGTTCTGTAACAATGCATCACATTATCCAAATAAATAAAAATAGAAACTTTTAACTATCAAATAAAAAGTACGATATTGCACATCCACCACCCACACTTAATACAAGTGCAAAGCAGCTTTCAATATAAATACTCAGTATTAAGAGAAATGCTCAAAAACCTCAACAATGACTTTAATGCAATACCCGAATATATAAAAAATAGTTTATACTACTAGTGTAACTGCATAACACATGCATGCATATACACTCATATTTTTGTGCATGTTATACCTAGGTATTATGCTAAAACTCTAATTTAGTTCTACTTTTGACTTGTGACAATGAAAACAATTAGAATTTTCCAATCTAATGCTAAAATAGAATTTAGGCATTTTAAATTTTAAATATACAAGTATAGCTAGAAGGCATAAAACTCCAGTTTGAGCTTTTGCACGTCAAATAACGTATAACCCGAATTCACGATTTTTCTCCCACGCCCTGAAGGCCTCATAATACATTTCAATGAAACAATGAAATTGATCATGTTTGACATTACTACGTTACAGTGTACCGATTCAACAACCATCGCGATTCTGTGCCGTCACTGAATTCCCTGTCAAAGCAGAAACATACATTCAGTCCGAAGCTTTTATCCCCAGCAGAGCCGTATGCTTAGTGAAGCAATGCCTTGAGCAGGATGAACTGACTAACCCCAGTGAGACTTTACCTTTTGTCGCCCTCTGGTGAATATCTCCAAGTATTGCAGATGACTGCACGAAAAAAAACACCGATATTAGAACATATTTTATTTATCATCATTGTTGTCACAATAAAAGCACAGACTTTAATCTTTTGTAGGAAAAAAAAAGTTACACTTTGGTAGCACAACCTAACTCAAAAAGGCAACTGAAACAGACATTTAACCATATAGAGTGAATGAGCGATAGAGAACGGTGTCTTTACACTTCATATATTAGACTTCCAAGAAGCAAAATTAATACATTCAACATAAAAAGAAAGAAAGCAATAACCAATCAATAGTCTTTAAGAGTGTAAAGACGCCTACAGGCCTGGGACAACCTCAGAACCACTGGCAGTGCTGTGATGAACCCACACAAATAGTTTGCTTTCTGTTTAAGTATTTAAAAATAAATAGTTTTATTAAAGGACAATAACAAAGACTAATTACCCCCCACCCCACCCCAAAGAAAATGCACAAAAAAAACAAAAAAAAATGTAAACATGTGATGAGCAACAACTAGTGTACATCAACCTCTATGGGAACAATGACAGCTAAGCACTATTACTACTGAATTTTACACTACACAATGAAAATATATAAAGAATGAAATATAAAATAAGTCTACAGACCCAGTTTTTCTTTCTGCTCTGAATCAGGGTTTCCAGCATGAAACCACTCAGGTGTTGTTTTGTTTCTACATCAGAGTATTAAACACTTATCTATGCAGTTGCTCAAGTACAAAAAACAAAACATTTTCTGAAGAAACTGCAGCGTGGATGGTCATAGCTGAACGATTTTAAGATCAAAGGAATTCCGGCACTAAGCCCCGCCCACATCCCGGAGCACGTGGGCTGGGATTGGCTGGCAGCTGTATCGACCATCCAATCCCTGCCCTGAGTGACTCTCCCATTGAAATACATGGTAAAATTTTTGTCGAAAAAAGTGGAATAATTTCAAAAATATAAAAGTTAAAAATGAGAAAAATAGAAGCACACATGTCCAAAAGAAGAGGAATCTAACAGTGGTTGAATGGTTTTTCTATGTCTAAGATGAACAGTGTTGATGAAGATAGACATCGAAAAACGTACAGAATATTTAATAATAATAAAGAAAGAAACAGAAGAACAATACTGTGGATGCTTAATGAGCATCCACACTAAAAACCTGCAGGCAGTCCTGAAGAGAGAGAAATGTACCTATTTCCAACAATAGCTTTGGAAGACCTACTCTAGCTGTATTCATCCACACGTCACTGTTACACTTTGGTTATCTGACACTTGGAGTGTTTTTTTCCCAGCACTCAGGGAGAGTACACCCATGTGATGATTGAAGTGAATAGATCACACTGTAAATGTGGAAAAAAAGTGGTGCCTTATTGGAAAATAATTCAAGAAAATATGTAGAGGGCACTGTGAATTAAGTCATTGACAAAGTTTGCAGCCTAGCTGGCAGCACTTTCTTTTCCCTGATAAGTATCATACACATTGCGTGTGCGTGTGTTTAGACTGTGCATTTTATCTCTGCTCACTTTCTTTTTTTTCCATCTACCATCACACTCATAATCACTATCAGTTGATTTTGTTATTGTAACGACAAAAAAACCTTTTATAACAACTTAAAGGAAATGTCAAGTTTAGCCTAATATATGTGGACATAAAACTTGGAGGACAATTGAGTTCACCTGATAGCTTTTTCTATAACCCATACTCGTCCCCTGATTTTTAGAACCAACAAGATTCATCCTCTCATCAAAGCTGTATACACTGACAGACTGTTTCATGTAAGAGCGGAAGCAGAGCAATCGTGTAAGTCCACAAACTCTATACAATTGCATAGTGAGCGTATAGCGCTGCCTCGAGTTGCTAACTTTTCTATTTTTTTTTTCTTCTCAGGTGCAGTAATTTTCCTAATGGAAACAGTAAGTTGGACTTTAATATTTCCTAAACCTAACATAATCTTACTTGATTCCAAAGCATTACTTCAGCTCAAAAGTGGCTCACAAGGCTTAAATCAGAAATCCTCTACAGCAGATTTCAGCAACTTTAAATATATCACGTCAAGACGATCTTTGCACTGAGCTCATGCCTCTGCCATGAGAGGAAAAAAAAATTATTTGTGGTCCAGAGCTTGAAAGCTTGAATCACTCATTAAGCAGTTCCTGGACCTTCTGACAGTTCCTCCAGGTTCTGTTGTAATGCATACGAGGGGTAGCGGGCAGAGTTAACTTTCCAGTGGTGGCCGCAGGGGAATACAGCCATCCATCTCCAGAGACTCGGGCCAGCCTTCATATTTGTTGCTGCTCTTACTGTTTTTCATACGCTAAGGGGAAAAAGACAAACATAAATGATAAACACACTGGGATCAGGTTCCTATGGAACAGTAGCTGCTGAATAATTGTACACAGAGTGCTGAACCTTTTAGCTGTTAATAGTCACTGTTGAATAGTATGCATTGTGTTTTTTCCCCAGTCATTACTTTCCATTTTGAATACTAGCCCTTTTTTCAATCTGCATTATCACGTGATAGTCCCAAATGCAAAAAAAAACCCCAAACAAAATCAAAAATGCAAGTATCTAATCAGCCAATCACATAGCAGCAAGACCAAGCATGTAGGCACAGAGTTGCTGCCATGGCCAACCCGACCTGTTGAACTTGAAACTTCACCAGTTTGATGGGGGTTTTTTGTTTTGTTGTTTTAGGTGGGTTAATGTTTAAACCTCTGAATGTCAAAGAAAGGTGACTTAAGTGACTTTGAACGTGGCATGGTTGTTGTTGCCAGACAGGCTGTTGCGAGTATTTCAGAAACTGCTGATCTGCTGGGATTTTCCACAGCACATCAACGCTAGAGGTCAGAGAAGAACTGACACACTGCTTCGAGTTTGTAGAAATGCAGCATTTACTTAATTTACAACTTTTTAAAACTCAGGTTTACAGAAGAGGGTCTATGAAAGCTGAACTTTAAAGCAAATGGGCTACAGTGCTAAAAGACCACACTGGGTATCACTACTGTCAGCTAAGAACAGGGTCACTGAAATTAAGTTAACAATAGAAGATCGGAAAAATGTTGCCTGGTCTGACAAGTCTTCGATTTTTGCTGTGACAGATTGTAGGGCCAGAATTTGGAGTAAACAACAAAAAAACATGAATCTATTCTGTTTTGTATCAACAGTTCAGAATGCTGGTGGTGTGCTTAGTCTCACAGTCACAGATCTCAAGCCAACATAGCACCTATGGGATGTGGTTGAATGGAAAAACATGCATCATGGATGTGCAGCCTACAAATCTGTAGCAACTGTGTAATGTTATCACATCAATATGGACCAAAATCTCAGAGCACTGTTTCCAGCACCTCTTTGCAGAATATTTGAGAATGAAGGCAACTCTGAAGTCAACAGTAATAACAAGGTGTACCTAATAAAGTGTCGGTGATTCATAGTTAATGCTGTTTTGTAATACTGCTGTAACTGTAACCTCATCATAATGACGTTACTGCCAGTTGGCACCTTACACACTGTGATTCGTTCATAGAGGAAGAATATTTTCTACTAAAAAAAAAAAGTGTCACATCAAAGAGAGGACAGCGACTCCACCCTCAGCCCTCGATCAGCACTAATAGTAAAAGGAACAAACCTGCTCAAAGGGACTCTTATTCTCAATACCCTTGGCTCCAACAAACACCCAGCTGTCTCTAAAGGCCAAATCCTTCACCGCTGTGCTCCCGAGCTCATCAAACAGCCGTCGAGACTCATCATTCAGCCTGACACAGTAAAAAATACAAACAAAATCCAAAGAAAACAAACAAGTTTAGAGGGTTTTTTTAAACATGCACAAAGTTTCAAAACACCATTTGCTTAATGAGGAAGATATTGGGGTCTCTGCAATAAATTCTCATCATGAACAATTTAATAACCATCATCCAAAACATCAAGAATTAATTGAATGAGGCTAATTTAATTCAGTTCTACACTTTGTAAATCTAATTTAACCTCCTAGGACCAGGCGTCCACATATGTGGACATTACATTTGGGTTGTCTAGACCAAAATACAAAATTTGCTCTACAAGGGCCAGATATCAACTTACAAGGACATTATACTGCCACTGTTCTATCGAAATTTAAAGTGAATGTCCTCGTATGTGGATCTCATTTTTCTCAGAAACAAAAATCAGGTAAAAAACAAACAAACACATAATTATTTGTTTGTTTACATTCACCAGGTCCCAATCAGCCCAAATAGCAAAGAGAAATTAAAAATGCATGGCATGAAACAGTTCGAATCTTATCAAATCATGAAGTCAATGTTCACTTGTAACAACCCCCATAAATGCTTAGGTCGAAGGTTTTGTGTCAAGCCTGCCATTCACTGTCACATTACAGTATCACACAATCTTCCCTGCACTGCTCAGTGATAAATTTGAATACATTTATCTGTATTCAAATAGTTAAACTAACCTGTATGTATTCAAATTTATTTTATAACAGAAATTATTTATCTGAAAATGTGACAGCAGATGATCCAAAATTCTCTGTTTTACTCTACTAAATATTTATAACACAAGCCTTCAGAAATATTCTCAGAAATATTCTCTAAATTTGGCTAATGTGAAAAGGGAGGAACTGGGAGCACGTCACAAATCCTTACTTTGTAGCTGCATCATCAAAAGAGGCCACAAACACAAGCGTTCCCTCGTGGAGCGGTCGGAGAAACTTCAACAGGTCAGAAACATCTGAAAATGAACATCAAATGAGATCTAAGCGCAGTTTATTGGTTGTTACTGCCAAAGTGTATGGACTACAGGATATGAGAAGCATATTAAACATTAATGTCTGGTTTTTATTACCTCCTGCCCACATATCAAAGGTTTTTGTCTCCAAAAGCTCGCCAGTCACCCCTGGAGCAAAGATAAATCAGTAAAATGTTGAAACAGCACCATGAAAAGGAGATAAATTAAAAAACAAACACTACATAGTCTTCTAAAAACTGAAGAATGGAAGCCTCACCATTCACCAAGGCTATGTTTAGTCCCCTGCCAACATTGTTCTTCACACTGCTCACTAACCTGTTAGACAAAACCACAAGCCTTATACACAGCTATTTAAACTCTTATTCACACTATGTAACACTTATATGGGCCAAGACAACAGGCAAAACGATGAGATGGGGGACCAGCAGAAAGAAACAATACTTGCATTCAGCTCCTCAGACAGGCTTGAAGGCCTGAATATGACAGCACAGAGGGGGGAAAAAAAAACAGAACAGTGTAAAAACAAAACAAAAAAAGGGGGGGGAAAAAGGAGGGACTAAGGAGAGACAAAGACATAGATGAAGAACTAGTAATAATTCACACTGAATCTCACATCTTGTCCTCCAGGCAGATTTTAGGGCCGATGACGTTGGCAGCACCAGACACCAGACGGAAAGCCAGATGTTTTGGAGGACAAGGGGCTGAAAGTCCACATTTATATTTTCGTGGGTGGGGTTCTGTTAAAAAAAAAAAAAAGTAAATGCATTAAGCAGTGGGTCACAAGAAGGAAACTTTGTGAAAGTATTAATTAATGAGTAAAGTTATACTTTGCTTACCTGGTGTTGCTTCTTCACTTATACCTGAAAAAACAAAACAAAAAAAACAATATTGGGAAAATTCATCTATCAAATATGCATTAGCTTTAAACCAACACACACAACTTATCTGTAGCTTTGTCACTAAAATAGCAGACATGTTAAGAACTCTGATTGCAGTTTACCAACTGCTTGTTTTGACCAATTAGCAATACAAACCCAAACGATTCAACTCACATAAAACAGACCTAACAATCCAATGTGTAAAGCCATATTTTCTTCCATGTTTGGGAATTTTTATTTCCTTGTCAGTTAACTGGTTTCAGCTCGATTCCTCTTACCGCTGAAGAAATGCCGCATAGATGAAGCACTCTCCCCTCCGAATAAGGTGTTTGCTAGCAGCCAGGTGAGACCCACCAGCAGCACCACAGCCACAGCTCGCAGAGGGCCTGTCAGAATGATCAAGACACATCAGCTCAGGCCAGAAACACATGGGTTTATCAATAAGTTCCTATTGAAAATATCAACCCACCTGTTAATCTCATGCTTCACTGTTTTATAGACCTGGGGTGAAGAAAAGCATTGAGAGTGGTTTTAGTAGTTTAACAAGACAGAAGACTTCTTAGTAAAACGTTCTTATTTAAAATACAATTTCCCAGCTTCCAGTTATACCAAATATTATTAGTTTTAGCCTGTAGTGTCCATTTATGGGTTTAAAGGCTGAAAAATTTGATAGAAACACAGTCATGTATAATAAATGTAATTATTTTAAATTTTTTAAAAGGGTAATTTTCCTCTGTGTGACGTTTCTCCTCCTAGCTTTTTTATTTATTAATTTTTTTTACAGTGGCCCTGCAAAATGGCTCTGCATAGATGACGTTTAAAGACTGTAAAACGAACCCAAACAATCCCAGAGCAGAGACAGTGAAGAATGAACCCTTAGCGATATTGTCAATTACATTTCTACTAGAGTTAGAACCGGAAAAGTTCACCTGCCTACCTTTACAAGCGAGGATCGCCTCGTTTCGCCGTCTTTGCCCGGCTGAACGAACAGTAACGAGGAGCTGTTGCTCTTGTCACCCTGGACTTTTTGCTATTTCTTGCGCTGTTTCCTCATTGAGTCGTCCCAGATATAAATACGCTTTGAGTAAAAAGACAGACTGAAGTTGGTATCCTCTTTCAACAAACATGGAAAAAGGCCTGGTTGAATTTAATCCATTTGTCTTCCGGATATAACCTACAGCCCACCCCGAACCTTTTCAAGGGACCTCAACCAGTGAGTACTGAGTCTGCGTAAAGTGGTTCACGTGACCATAAAAGTGACGTATAAAACAATTTAGTGTTTTTTTTCCCTTCAAATTATTACATAACATATCACAGTTAAGAAATAATAAAATATCCACGATAACTAAAAAAGAAACATTTTTTGTCACATCCGTACATCCGCTCGTCTTATTAAACACGCGACCCAGTGTTGCCAACTTAGCGATTTGTCGCTATATTTAGCGAGTTTTCAGACCCCTTAGCGACTTTTTTTTTCTAAAAAGCGACTAGCGACAAATCTGGCGAATTTTGCTGGTGTTATTGGAGACTTATGATGACTTTTTGACATGAAACCACGTATCGCTCTTACTGTCAACAAGCAGCCGGTGCTTCCGTGGGCACATCGCCCAAGTCAAAGCGCTCACAGGCGGTGGATAGTCCTCACGCAGCAGTCGCCCCCAGCAGCTATCAGAGCAGATGTTGTTCACCCTTATGGTGCATTCACACCGAACGCAGTACCAGCGGCAAAAGCGGCAGGTTTATATGTAAAGTCAATAGAGATGCGCGATCCCGCG
>VUQR01007594.1:896-12974 GCA_015108515.1 Hemichromis elongatus | reverse complement strand
TGTAGAAAAAATGGTTTCTGTGATCATGAAGGGAGGGTGGGGGAGGTTACTTTTTTTTTTTGGAGGGAATTGGCAACCCTATTAGTTAGGTTGTTTAATATTTCTGCTAAATACTGGCTTTTCCTATAATTCCTGGTGGGCCGGTCTCTAGTCAAAATGCCCGGGCCGATGTTTTGTCTCAGTCCAGCCCTGACTTCACCCCAAATCTAAAATTTAACACGCATATTATATAGAAAGTGTGCACCATTAATTCAATTCATTCATTCATTTAAACCACACTTCGAATTTATGTGTGCATGAGCTATAGCACAGTCAATCAAATTAACCAGATTTAAAAAGAAAATGTGTATATTTTCTAAGTTCACTTGTTTCGTCATGTGTTGAGATGAATGCAGATTTTAAAAAAACACATGGGCTAATATTCACATTTAGCATATAATTGCAACATTCTTTTTTTTTTTCATTTTTTTAAGACTCGAAACGACTTGAAATTCAAAGCTAATGACTTGTGACTTACTTGGACTTTTACACCAGTGACTTGAGACTCGACTCGGACTTGCCTGAAATTACTTGAGACTTGACTCGTGACTTGAGGATAAAGACTTGAGACTTACTTGAGACTTGCAAAACAATGACTTGGTCACACCTCTGCTGCAATCTTTTTTTACATGCGCTCAGAATAGTGGCACTGAAATAACGCCATAGGATTTGTGTTGCTGTTTTAAAGGAGCTTTTACAAGTGTACATTGATGATTGTGAGTCTTCATCATGCTGGATAATGTTGACTGAATTCTGGCTTCGAGTACAATAATTTCATTCGTGGTCTGCTAGCTTTTATTGTTTGTAACCAAGTTGCTTTATTCCCATCTTTCTCCTTTTGGTGCAGAAACGTTTAAGAACAAAACTGAAGGGTTTGAGTTGGCATTCAAACACGTTTAGAAACATGCATCGTCCCAGCTTGTGACTGTACAGCCAAAGATGAAACGGGTAAAGGACTGAGGAAGTGTGTAGCTTTTTAAGTTTTTGTTTCAGCTTTAGCAAATGGACCTTTTGCCATACTTGTGCAAAAACAGTTTGTTTGTTTTTTTTGTAATTTAACACAAGTGGTCCTATCCACCAAATCCATTGTCTTGAATACAAAGCTACAAGTTTGAAGATGTAAAGAAAATCCAACACACTTTATTTTTGGAATTCATGTTTTTGCCATTGCTTTTATTGACAGTAACATTTTAGATCAGTAAGTTCTTTCAGTGTTTCAAAACTTTGCATACTGAAGGCACACATGGAAACATCCTGTCATGCTACACTCCATGAATGTTTTGGTTATTTTATATACATATAACTCACATACATGTAGACTTATCAGTATTGGTGTTTTCTCCCTGTGTTTTGTATTGTTTTGAAATGTATATTTCCTTGACGTGAGATGTATTTTAATCTGAGCAATAGAATAAAATGTGTAACATCAATGCCCAAGCATGCTTGTTTCATGCAGTAATATTTGACACTGGTTATTATCGCTATATACCATAAGTGAATATTTCAGCTGAACAGCTCTGATACAAGGATAAAAATGATGATGATGATGATTCAAAGTGGGATGATCGTTATTGCTGTGGTCTTGGTCTTCTGGGATTTGTTTTTTTCCAGAATTGCCATAAAAGACGATAAGTAGCATTGGTTCATCCTGTCATCACTTTAAAGGGAGCCAAAAAGTTGATTTAAGTACTGGGGTAATGTGGTCAGATTTTCAAGTACTTATAAGGATCTTGGCTGTTGCACTTTGAAATAGTTGAAGTCATTGTACTGATGGAGAGTCCCTTAAATGGCCCATTACAATATGACCTGCTTACTAAAGCATGGACCAGTTTGAGATAATGTTCTAACCTTTGTTATACTTGTAAGGGTTCTGGTGACCTTACTGATGAAATTAATGCCAAGGTTCCTGACAGGAGTATTTCTATATATCTAATAATATTATTAATAAATATTATTTGCTAAAATGATATTAAAATGTTGTACTTATGTGACCCAATCTCCATGTCTCCAGGTTCAAAATTTTGCAAACTGAAATTACCATCTACAGTCATCTGATACAACTATGAAGTTTATAAGGGATAATTATATCAGAATATTTAATAATAAGATTTAATTAGGTATTTTTGCATAAAATGTTAGAATAAAAGCAGACTCTAAGCATTAATACCATGAAGAGAAGGGAGGAATTTTTGGGGTTTGTTGTGCTTTCAAGGATAAGGTTTAAATGTTCCAATCTCAAAAAAATTGCTAAAGTTTTCTAATAAGTTGTCTTATTAGACCAGGTTTTAACCCAATATACAAATTATAAAACAAACGCACACACAGTAGCAACATGAGGTCTTGTTTATTCACCGTTCTGCAGCTTGTATGCAGATGTGCAGATGCACACAATTCTCTCTCATACGCACAGTCATAAAAAAGCAAGCAACACCTGCATCATGCACCACAAACAGTCCTCAACATGATGACAGCAGCACGTGTGTGTGTGTTTAGGCATCAAACTTGCTCCCCTCAACCAAGAGTTTAGAGTCAAGTTGTCATTATCACACACAGACCGCACTCTGTTGTCGTGTCAGAGGAGTGTTTGAGAGCTTGACCAGTAGAAGCAAATTAAGCTTGTACACAGAGTCAATATTTCAAATGTTTCACAATTATATTCAGATGTAAAATCCAGCCATTATATTAAAGCATCTAATTTTCAATTGACCTTTAATAAATAGCTAATGTACCTTTTAAAGGAAATAATGCCTTTAATTCTCTTACATTTTCATACCCGTTTCAAGAATCTAGCTTGTAGGTGCATTCACAGCTACATTTTCATAACCAACAGCAAATTACATGTGCAAAAGTCAGCGGTATCTCATGATATTAAACAACACAGACTTCTTAAATAGCAGAACATTAATATCATTATTATTTCAGTAGATTTTGAGTGCATGAGGTTAAAAATATTCATTTTGCTATTCTAGTTTTGATGTAATAAAAACGTGCTAAAAAAATTATTTCACTGGTACAATTTTTTTAACAGCCTTTAGAACATCGGCCGTGTCCACTTTATCACCAAACTCCTTCTCGCGGTGTTCCAGGAGGATGCCCTGCCAAAACAACAAAACGTGCTTAAAAATAGAGACGAGTTTTGTGAAGCACCACTGAGCCAAATCTGTGGAAGCTACCTGATCTGCTGGTCCGATGACAAACACCCCTCCGAGGACGAAGCCCTCTCCATTCATGTTGCCCTGGTACCCAGACCTCCAGGCTCGCATGAAGTTTTGCCACACTCCCAGCCGAATGAACCCCAGGCCTCCCATTCTTCTCTGCACCGGGCCATAAAAGCGTTTCTGCAATGCACATTTTAGTTTCAGTCAGCCTCATTTATACGCAGCATTCAGCAATTATAGTAGCTTTGACTGCTACTCTAAAACTGATTTATCACTGCGTTCTCATGACCCAACGCTCTTACTCTCAACAAGCAATCACTGACAGTTCGCCCACAGTTTTAAGTACCCCTGTCTGCTGCTTGATTTGAGATTAAAGATCATACAACAGACAGGGGTACTTAAAAGTGTGGTTCTGGCAGGACATTCAGTAAAACAGCCCCTTGCAGTCAGGACAAGATGCTGGTCAGGATTAACTTATTCACAGAGCTCCCATACGAAAAAGAAAGACAAAGAGGAGATATCTGCTTGAAAAAGCTTAATGACAGCGAGCTAATGAAACATGACAGATAAATCATGCGGGGACAATGTGTGTGGTGGATCTCGTTACAGAAGCACTCGTGCCAAGAATGAGAGATATCGCCAAAGAGTGCAGCAGCGATGACTTCAGCCTATCACAACCTTTCACACCTTCCTTTCAAACAGGCCTGCCCTGCTGTTGTGGGTGTAAATATTAAAAAGCCTCATTAATAACTGACAGATAACAGTACTCATTGTTAATATCATGGCAAATAAACATAACTGATTATAACAACTATGCACATGTTGATTTAGACTTTTGCAGTGAATCTGTATAGAGCCCACAGTGTAAGTTAATAGGGTGGCCGACGTCGTTGTCGGCATTTACGCTTCTTCTGGCTGATTACGTGCCAATTCCCATGTGACCGTGTCTTTCTGTTTTATATGCGGTGGCGGCCAATAAAAACAAAAAAATGCAAGGACTTTTTTCCCCTCCTGGGTCCTCACTCTTTGGTTGTTTTTCTTTCTTGGAGGTAAACATATTTGTCCCTCAAGTTTTCCAATTCTTTGTACATTTCTTCATTTCAATTCCGATCATTTCAACAATCACACTGCAGGAATATTTGACATTTGTGAGTCTTTATATTGATGCTATGATTATTATTTTTTTAATGTTATGGCAATTACTTTTATTCTCTCACTGATAAATTCAAAAAAGGCGGCTGAAATGCACAGGAGGACTCGGCGGTGCATTTCAGTACACAGTAGGGTTTCAGACGGGTTTACGGTTACGAGGTAGCTAAGGATTTCCTGCTGAAGCCTAAACTGTAACAGGTTGGAGGTTTTTCAGCTCAGCCAGGAAGTCTCAGATTATTCTCACAATTTGCCTACTTGCTATCTACAGCTGCTAACCTTTTCATCTATATAGATGTCCCCAGCAAAGCGCGGTCTGAAGTCCCGGATCTCTGTGCCGACGTCCTCTTTCACAACAGCAACCAGAGGGACCCCGAGCTCTTCCAGCTGGGGCTTCAGAGAGGACAGCTCAGAGGCCTCCTGCATCAAGACATAAATCATACCAAGAAGAGGGCAGAAAAAAAATTACATCCCATGCACTTAGAGTGGAAACAGACAACATTCATTCACAGAGACTTTTTGGCATCACCTCTCTGCACAAAAATCATCCAGGTCTTCTTACGGCCATGACCACAGCCCCATTGGTCTCCCACAGGCTCTTTGCTTTGATGACCTTGTCATCTGCAGACAAACTCACATTAAACTTTTTTCTTATCAAATCTTCGACCTCACGCGTTAGCGATTAAACGCAAGCTACAACGATTAAACGCCACAGTTACAAGAATCTAATACAGTTTGCAAGATAGAGAATAAAGAAAACCACTAAATGTTCACGGTCACATGCAGCATCTCTTTTACGATGTTCAGTAAGCACAGAATAGGAATTCGACCTCAGTTTACAGTGATCTAATCTACCAAACATTTCTAGAATGTGGCTTCACTTTAGATACTACACAAACCCTCATTCTCTGCATGTGTAATGCATGAAAACACACACAAGGAAAGGAAACCCCATGTGGCTGATTCTAGTGCTTATGTAACTTTACATTTCCTTTTAATAGCCTTAACTACACCTGATGTTAGTCTGGTACGTTCCAATATTGTACTGGATCAGAACGTTTTCCTACCACCTGTGGTGGATTGCAGGTCAGCATCTTCAAGGTATTGCAGTGTCGCATTGGCAGCTTTAGTAAGACACAGATCCGTGTTGGCCAGGAAGATCCCAGTTAGGGCAGCTCCGACAGCGCTCAGACCCAGAGCCCACATCCCCATTCCGAAGAACTCCCCCTCTAGCCCAGAAGCAGAAGACAAAACTGCAACACAACAAAGCAAAAGCACATTGAGAAGAATGTGTGTTAAGAAGAACAGCTCCTTCATAAGCGTAAGGGACATTAACTGTTCTTTATTAGTACAAGATTTCACAATGCTAGTGGTAGCCGTTAGATGAACAGACTAGCACATCTCGATTGCATCTCAACAAGACCCAGCATGCACATTTTATTAGAATCTGGTGCAGAGCATAGTCTGCGAGTGTGCGTTTGTTTTTGCCACTGTACTCTTATCTAAAACTCACACATGCGATTAAATTCCTCACACACAAAGATCTGCAGGCAAATTTTGACTGGTGCAAATATGTTTCTCGGTAAAGCACAGCTAACTGCAGAATTTGTGTTTTCTCTCAAAATGGTCTTAAAAAAAAATCGCAGCATAACATCAGCCTGCAACTAGTATTTTATTGTTTTAATTATTCTGATGAGAGATCTAGAAAAAAAAACCCCATCATCCATCATCATTTCCCAGAACTGGAAGTCTTTAAATATGTTTTTTTGTTTTTTTAGTAATTTCATTTTCTGAGAACAGGTTTATAAATTAATTGTCGAAGGGTTGGTCAACCCTGCGTATGGAACTCCACTCTGATGTCAACTGAGTTATTAAATGACTCATTTAACTTGCTTTTATTTTTGTAACTTTTAAACTTGGAGTTATCCCAGTATATGGTAAGTGCAGGGAAGAAAAAAAGTCGCCATGCACAGGTGAACAAATCTGAAGTCTGGGCTGTGACAGAGACTAGCTAATTGTGTAGGGAGCAGTTAAATATGTCCTTGCCTGAAGCGATCTTGTTTGGGTCTGGACTGGCTTTGGCTTTACTTTGGTGAAACGAGGCAGCCTGGGTTCTTAGAAACTGAGGCCTGGCTGTGGTGGAGGGCTGGCTGCCTGGGTTAGAGCCCCTCACGGAGAGGGCAGAGCAGCTCAGGGCAAGCCTCCAGCTCAAAGCTGTGGAACATCTGGACAGAGCCAGCATGGTGGATAAAGTCTGACCCTCTGACTACACACACCCTTAAGATTTCACTGGAAGACAGAAACACAAGTCTTTTCTAATCAGGTTAAAGCATACTGCAGTTTAATTCTATAAAAAAACAAACAACATAATCCACCTTTATTGAACGCTCAAGTCACGGATCAACTGACTATACAGGTTTAAAGTAAAAGAATTTCAACCTTTTCCTTTCATTTTAATCTAATTATCAGGTTTTATCACTTGTCAAACAAGTTAAACGGGTTTCATACAAGTAATCAAATGTAACACAAGCATGACACACAAAATGTTTGATCTTTCTGTCAAAGTCTACCGCGTAACTATTCTTCAAGTTCCTTCTTTCACCAATCAAGACAGAAATTAGACTGAAAACAAAAACACTGTTGTCAGTTTACAGCGTGCTACACAGACTGAATCAAATCTGGCTTTTCTATATAGTCACCTTTAAAGTAAGATCAGCAAATACTAACTTGTTTCCATCGCCAAAGAATGAGTAGATGCGTCCTCTCCTGTGGTTCAGCCCATCCGGTTTAAAACTGATTCACCCCAAAGCATTTGACTTCTGACTCCTTATAACTCAGAAAATGAAGAACCAAAAATATATATATATATATATATATATAACCACAGCAGCCAATCATCTGTGCAATGCAAACAAGTGTCTGAATTTCTACATCTGCAGAGCCAGAAGTGAGAAAAAAAAAAAAAGCTGTCAACACTGACTGCTGATCAGAATCTAGTCTTCCACAAAACATGTAAACAACGAGCTAGTAAACAAACTAGTAAATAACACGTTTTTTTTTAACAATAAAATACTTCACTGGTCATAGCGCAATGAACTCCGTGGTATTAAGTAAATTAGTCGCTGTATTTACACTTTATTTGAACATTTTTTGCTGTCATCTTGCTGTAGAGTGAGTCATTTAACTCATTTACACTTCAATTACATGCTGATGAGAATACTGTGCAACTTTATACATTTTCTAAAGTAGACATTTGAAGAAAATATTAGACAGCTACAGTAAAACAGTAACCTTAAGCTGCTACAACATTAAAAAAACTTTTTTTTTTTATTTCACTGTAAACAATTTCACTTTGTATTCATAAGCTTTTCATAGCTCAATCTGTGGCTTTTACTTAGAGAACCAGTATGTGTTATCAAAACTGATTACTCAATGTAATTATGAGCTGATTTGCATGACGCAGCCATAAGTAGATGTATGGCATTATTGTTGTCTGCTCTTTGTTAATGCGTAAATATTTTCATATTACACCCAGCAACTAAGGGTCTAATTCCCCTAGAATTAAATCTAATTTCCATGTATTTTATCTGAAATTACAATGCAGTTATACTTGGCTAGTATACGTAGCAGATGATACACTAGAATAAGGGGGTAATTCCTAAAGTTTGTACAGGAAAGAAGAAATAATTACATGTAAGTAATTTTAACCCATGAAATAAATACAAGAAAAACAATTCTTTGTTTATTGAACCATCTGTTAAAATAGTGTTATGTACATATATAGTTAATTATAATAATAATAATATTATTATTATTATTATATGCATTGTCAATTTCTGAATAATGATGATGCATGAACGAGTTTTAATTTGTATAGTTTATGCTAGATCTGGCATTTTTATTCAGTTAATTACTTTAAAAGTTATCGTTCAATTATTTAGGATTTCAGGAAAAGGAAAAAAAAATCACATTGATGATGTAGAGGTCTCAAAAACCAATGTACCAATGTATCAAATGTGATACATTTGGCATTAGAGGGATAAGTAGTGCAAAATTTCCACTACACTGTAAACATGCTGTACTTTCAAAGACAGACCACAAATAACTTGTCAAAGTCATTTTTAAGTCATGGCCACATAGAGCCCAAATTGTTCCCAGATAGACCAGAACAGTAAAATCAATGGATAATAATCTACTAAGAAAGTTTTGTTTTATCTTAAAGCATTCAAATTTTATGAAGCACCCATTTAACAGGACACGCGTTTACAGAACTGCCTGAGGATGTAAATAATCGGAGATTACATTTTAGTAATTGAGTTCTCTTTGTCTGTTATTTTACTTTTTTATGGATCAGATGTGGATTTTACTGAAACATTTTATTGAAAGCCATCCACTGGACCAGATTGGACCCTGCGGCGGGCTGGTTCCGGGCCTCCCGCCGCATGTTTGTCACTAACGCTTTAATAGTTCCTCAAATTTTTGACATTTAGCCTACATGTGAATCAGATAATGAGATGGCAAAAACTAACAGTGGCCAACGATCACACGATACGGATAATGATCTTGAAACTGGTAATTGTGTAAGCCGTTTGTTTACGATGACAACAGTCCAGGCAGACCAAACTTTAAAAGTGTAAATGAAATGGAGTGATTATCTGGCCGGTTGCAAATGCGTGAAAGATACTATCAAAGTCCAGAGAGGTTATTGTGGTTTGTCACAGCGTCACCGCCTCACAGACAAACCGTCGTCCTTAAATTAGGAAATGAATACCCAGCTTGTCTTTACCGAGTCTGCACCCCTAGCCAGACAGGCCTGCCAGTGCATCTGTGCTTGCTCCGAAAGTGTCACCGTGACGAAGATATTGAAGTAGTTTTGCAATAAATGCACACTTACCACAATAAATTGAGCCACCAGTAACGCCTCTCAGGACCCTCTAAACGGATTGTCTTCGGATTTCTGCGCAGGCGTACTAATCGATTCTGAGCGCAGGGGAAACTAATCGAGCAAGATTTAATATCCTTTGACGTAATTGAGAAAAGTCAAAACAAGACTGAGAAACGGGTAAATATGCGGGCTCTCTATGAGCATCGCTGATGCACTGTTTTATTACTACTAGGAATGCAGTTTACATTAATTTTTCATCATATTAGCCCCAGATTAAGGGGTTGGTTTTGTGCGCTTTGGGATCAGAGCTGTTCTGTCTTTATTAGTTTAGAAACAACCCATCATTAAAAACACACAAAACTTCATTACAGAGTCTGGTCATAACCAGGCAGTTAGACTGTCTATAACCAGACAGTGAGTCATTACACAGTTAAAGTGTCACATTTTAACCACATCGCATGTCAGCTCATTCATTCTTATTTGCTATAGAGGACATGCTTTAACATGTTATCTCTCACTATCACATAAGCTAATAATAATTCTGACATCTATCCTTTATGTCGTCTCGCATTTTACGGGCTGTTCTGAGCACTGCCAGCATATTCACTTTATCCCCAAATTCCTTCTCACGGTGCTCCAGTAGAATACCCTGGGAGAAGAAATGTAATCATTCATAATCAATGAAAATATCCAAAAACACTTGCGATAAGGTATTTTTAAAATGTCACTTGTGCTCTACCTGATCTCCAGGCCCAATGACAAAGACTCCTCCCAGCACTAGTCCTTCACCTCTCAGGTTTCCCCAGAAGCCCCTCCTGTAGGCCCTCCAGATGTTCCTCCACACACCAATACGCAAAAACATGGAGAGACACATCCACCTCACTTGTGGGCCATAGAAGTTTTTCTGTGAGAGTAAATATAAAGCAGCTTATTGGCTTTAATTGTGAAACCTTCCTTTTTCTTTGAATACTGTATATTGCATAGAGGAGCAACATAAGACCTTCTGATCCACGTAGACCTTCCCGGAAAAGTATTTCTTGAAGCAGTCCAGCTCCTTGCCGAGGTTTTCTTTCACCACTGCAATGAGGGGAACTTCAAGGTCCTGCAGCTGGGAGTTCAGAGAGGACAGCTCAGCAGCCTCCTACAGGGACAAGGAATGAGAGAATAAAAAAGCAATGAATGAAAGATACACAGTTCTCATTATATACACTTGGGTATGTCACTTCATACCTCTCTGCACAGTAATCATCCAGGTCGGCGTACGACCATGACCACAGCTCCAGTCTTCTCCCACAGACTTTTGGCCTTGTGTCTCTCATGGACTAAAAGAAACAGCAGAGCAGTACTGAATCTAAATGCCACTGAGTTTCCCTCAAAGAAAGAGAACTCACATTTTTAAAATTAACAATATTCATGTATCTTAAAAATCTTATCTCTTCTTAATGTTGAAGTTTGAATGGTGTTGGGTAATTTTGCAAATTTTCACATAATGTAATTACTCAGTGTGTTTATCAGTCACATAGAAAAGTTCCTGTGTAAAAAACAACAACAAACAAACACAAAAAAAAACCCAACAAAAACTTTTTCCCACCACAGACAGCTGCAGTGGACCGTAACACAAATAGAAAACATAGTACAAAAAATTGCATTTGCATTCTAAATGTTCAGATCCCTTTTCCTTGTTTCTATTCTTTGACTTACCCCCTCCAGTTGTCTTCATTTCTGTGTCCTCCAGTACTTTTAGGTCGGCCCATACTGGTTTTGTCTGGAACCAGTCTGTAATGGAGCTGATGACCTCTGCAACAAACAGACTCAATGCCTTTAGGACCGTGGTCGCAGTCACCATAGTCCTAAAGTGGCTCTATAAGGACCTGCACAGAAAGAAAACACAAAAGTTAACTTTCAGATATGTTTCCGGCTTTATCGCACTCTCATACAATCAAGATGTTTTAAAAGTCTTTTTATTGGATACTCCCTCTGAATGTCACCAAACTAAACAACATAAAATAGTCTCATTAATAATGTCTAAGCACTTAACTGAACTAGAGTCTGTAAAGCAACTCTTACCAGGCTGGGCTTCACAGCTAATGTGGAGAAATCTTATGTTTTCAAGCAGCCTGTTAATCTCCCAACCCTCAGATCAGTCCAATCACAGTCAAATCCCCCCTCATATGAACAAACATGCAAGGAATTCCTTAAAATCTGCTGTTAAACAGGGATTACAATGAGCTGAATTCTCAGTACCAGGCTCAGCATGGTGCAGCACAGACAGCTTATCAAGCAGCAATGCAGACTCAGTGATGCAACAGCATTTTTTGATATTTATTTTATGATTTATGTTATTCTAATTACATTTAAGCTGTTAACATTCATAAATAAAATTAGACAGGAACTCAGAGGGTGCTTATGGCTGTTGCAGGTTAACGTAGTTTGTATGTTTGTTTTTTATTCATCCTCATATTATTGTTTAATCTTGCTGACAGTCAGACAGGCAAATATAATCATTCTGTTTCACAAGATAAGATAAAATAAGGTGACCTTTATTAGTCCCACAGGTGGGAAATTTGTTACGTTACAGCAATAGAAAGAATAAGATATACTATACAGAATGGAATAGAATAAAATAAAATAAAATACTATATACAATAGAATAAAAGAGAATACAAATGCAAGTGCTATATACAACTGAGAAATAGACAAGAAAAAAGTATTGCACTTATAGCAGACTTATTGCACATGTGTGGGTTTTAGTGTTTGATTAGCTGCAGTCTTTGTTGTGGAGTCTGACAGCAGTGGGGATGAAAGACCTGTGAAATCTCTCTGTCCCACATCGTGGGTGCCTCAGCC
>VUQR01007592.1:9918-22024 GCA_015108515.1 Hemichromis elongatus | reverse complement strand
AATCCTTTACCTCCCAGTTTGCTATCGAGAACAGGCACCTCCGAAAACGTAAAAGTACTTTTGTAAATATGTGATATCTTGATAAACCGAGCAGATATTTGAAGTTTACACAGCTACATTCTATTATTATATAGTTATTCTGAAAATAACTTAAAAGTTTATTTTGTGACCTAGAAAGAGTAATAAGAGTAATATTTAGAAGTTTTTAGCTGCACTCCTCCGCCATTGCCGTGTTTGCATTTTGGACGAAATGCATTCTGGGATATTTAGCTGTACCAAGTCCGCACAAGTCACCACCGATGCATGCTCGATAAAACGGGCGGAGTGAGAACACATCCGGGAATTTTTCGCGGTCTCGGCTTGATGCGTACTTTGAATTGGAACAGTACTTGGTCTCCGGCTGATGACGTATCACGAGTACACGAGAACGCAAGTACGCACAAGTACGCATATTGAGACAGGGCCACAGTGAAGCTGGAGGATGAATGCTAACAATGCTTGGACCCAGAAGCAGCATTCATAAGTCATCACTTATAGACTGGATGGTAGCTAATGGGCTCCAAGCCCTCCTTTGATCCTGCTAAGGTTAAGCAGAAGAGGATGGATGTTTTATTTTATTATTATTATTTTATAAGAAGGTTAACTAAACACTCTGGCAATGATTTCATTGTTCAGGGTTTGAACAATTAGCTAGGTTCTCCAAAGCCCTTTGCCATGTGATTCTCTTTCACCCTGTTCAATCTATTTCTCAATCCCGCAGACACCCCATTATCCTGCTCAAGGGAAATCCAACTACATCAAACAACCCACCAAACCAAGGCTTCCTCTCCAGTGGACAATGATTAGTAGAATGAATTGTATGTAATCGTACTGATATACTAAAGCCATTTCTTAATAGTTTATATTGCACTTATTAACTTTTTTTAAAAAAAAGAGCAAATCCTTGAAGCAAGTGCTCTTTAGGATGATTCACCTTCCAAAGTTTACCCTGACATTATAAAAGTCATTTAAAAAACACAAAAACAGAGTTTACAAAGGTCAGCTTATACCTCGCCTCAGTTCTCAGTAGACTGCTGAAGTGTTTATGAGTGTTGAGTAATGGGGCAGGTCAAAAAGGAAAAAGTGTTTTCCTTAGTTGTTGCCAACTTTTAAGTGCTGAAATACACAAAATTACATGTATAGTCCAGTAGTACTAACATATTTATATACTTATATAGTATATAGTATATATTATTATTATTATATTATTGCAAAGGCTGAAGTGCAGTCCTGTGAGTGTTACGCTCACTGTTTGTTTATAAATCAAGTTCAACAAAGTTTAAATGATATCTAAAACCTTTCTGCTAACCACTTAATATACAATATCCCTGCTTTTTTCAGTGCTTTCATCCTCAGCACAGAACAATTTAGTGTCCTTTACCAGAAATATATTACATTTTATGCAGTCTTGTTTATATCCTGCTTTAATGGAGCAATTTTATTATTAAGTCGATTTGGTTGTGTGTATTTGTAGAGCACTTTGAAACGTGGTTTTAAAAGCTCCATAAATAAATCCTACTTCACCAGCTGCCTGTGGTTTTTTATGTAGATTACAATTCATAAAAAAAATAAAAAAAACTTTTTCTCTTTTTTTCCAGGAAGAGGTGCATTAAGGATGCTGACTCAACAGACACACAGAGGCAGCCACTGTGGAGAGATCACTCACAGAAATACACAACAGTGACAGATACCGTCTGGCCAACAGGGAGCACACTGTTCACAGACACATCCCAGTTTTTAACAGCTTTTTGCCCTCGTCTCTCATCCAGTCAGTTTATTGTACGTGGCCCAAATGCACCATATTGATAAATATCTGCAACCAATTTCAGGTGCGTTTGTACAAATGCATAAAAAAGCATTGTGCCAGTGACGTGTTGGCTGTTGGCTGTTGCTTATCTGCCTCACTTTTGCTAGTATCTCCCTGGAGTTTAAAACGAGCCTCACCGAATGCCAACTCAAAAATAGTAAAATCAAAGAGAATGTTTTTTTCTTCTGAAATAATTTCCTCTTAGGAATGCAAAAATCATTTTGTCAGCATAGACAAATTTTAATAAGAGAACATGCGATAATCGGCAAATTAACCATAAAATTATTTACTACACTTTAGATGGACTCTGTTTTAAAACAGCAGCAAGTCTTTCTTAGGGGGCATGACGATGTGTTTTTTTAATGTTCGTGTGGTTTCACTGAACCATATAATATGGTGAATGGATAAAAAGAAAAAAAATCTGTGCTCGCTGTACGAAAAGTGGGATTTTTGTCAAATTGTGTAAATTTCAGTGAAACTTCACAGCCTGTTGGAGTTGTGCAGGTGTTCACAAAACTGTATTTCCTTTCATGCAGGGGTCACATTACAGTCTATAAAAATGCATAAAACCTCTGCAAGAAATACCAGCAGATGTATATTAAATGTCCAAAACACATGTCAAGCCCATAAGATGTGGTGTGCTGATGTCTTCTATGAACATGCTTTGATGTCCCTTTGTTCAGTAATATCTTATATTGCTTTTTTAGAACGACGTACAACAAAATGAAATGGGCAACAGAATCCTGATTGAGACAAAGGTGATAAACAATACATGCTATACTGGCAGACTGAACTCCTGACTTCTCAATCTAAAACCCATCAACCCAGTATCGTGACGAAGTGTGTCATAGACACCCAGTCTGGCATGTCCATTTCATGCTTTGCCTCACCAAAGCGTGAAAGAGAGCACGCAGAAATTGCAGTAAGCTGCAGTACCGACAGAGGGAGATATTTTATTTCAAGCCAACGTGAAAATGTTTGCAATATATGACATACATTTCTTGCACAGAAGGACTCTGCACTGCCCTTGATATGTTTTTTTGATTAGTTCCAACTTCTTGGCTTTAAATAAGTTATGCCCCCCTGCAGGTATTGCAACATCTGCATGCGTGTCCATTTCACCAAAGCGTGAGATGGATACGGTGGACGGGTGTGTCTATGACATGCTTTGGTGTGATATCGAGTTAAAAAGACAGAGATCAGGGATCAGGAGACAGAAAAGCAATTCGCTGTAATATTCCACACAATCCTGATCAAACGTGTAAGAGCACTTGAAAAATGGTATAGAAAAATATCATATTTTGCATGGTTGGATCTTAGCTGTCCAGAGTGTCCCCCGCCTCTCACCCTAATGACACCTCTGATAGGCTCCGGCACCCCCCGGCGACCCTGAAAAGGATAAGCGGAAATGAATGGATGGATGGATGGATCAAGGTTCCAAGTAGAGCTTCAACATTCAACAAGAGATGGGAGTGAGACAAAACATTTTTTGAACATGCAATTTATGGAAACAACACAAACTGAAACGAGTCGAAACATGAACTCAGTAATGAGTAGCTCCATCGTTATTGTTGATCACTTCAAAAATTCGGTGTGGCATGATTGATGCAAACGTTTCCATGAAGTGAATGGAAACATTTTCCCAAGCGGTGAAGACGGCAGGACGAAGGGCATCTATAGTCTGGAACTTATGTCCATTTTTGCAAACTTGCCTTGCCATCCAACCCCAAAGGTTCTCAGTTGGATTTAGATCAGGGGAACATGCAGGATGGTCCAAAAGAGTGATGTTATTCTCCTTGAAAAAGTCCCTTGTCCTGTGGGCATCCTGTACTGTAGCGTTGTCCTGTTGAAAAACCCAGTCGTTACCACATGGACGAGGGCCCTCAGTCATGAGGGATGCTCTCTGCAACATCTGGACATAGCCAGTGGCTGTTTGATGCCCCTGCACCTCCTGGAGCTCCATTGTTCCACTGAAGGAAAAAGCACCCCAGACCATTATGTGGCGCGTTGAGAATCTTCTTGTCATGCAAGTAATGTTGGAAACCATCAGGACCAGCAAGGTTCAAATTTTTCTCATCAGAGAATAAAACTTTCTTCCACCTTTCATTGTCTCATGTTTGGTGCTCTATTGCAAGTCCAGACAGTCAGTTCTGTGGCGTTCAAGGAGACGAGGCCTTTGAAGACGTTTTTTGTTTTTGAAGCCGTTCAGTCTCAGATGATGTCTGATGGTTACGGGGCTGCAGCCACTTTAATTTAAGTCGAGGATTGTCCAGCGTCTTGATGAACAACCGGTTAGATCAGTGCTGGTGAAATTGTTTTGGGTCTTCCACTTGACTTTTTGTTCCATAACCCTCAGGATCATTTAGGAAATTCCAAATGACTGTCTTCCTGCATCCAACCTCAGTAGCGATGGCGCGCTGCGAGAGAACCTGCTTATGCAGCTCAACAATGTGACCACGTCAAAAAGGGAACATCTTTTTGCCTTTGCCATCAGAACATCATGACAGTGTGACTACCTGACAGAAAAAGACAACGAATCCACATTTTTGCACAGATTTGGCCTTTTAAAGGCATGTGGTCCTAAACTTTTGATCATGTGTAAAACAGCCTGTTTCAGTTTAAGCATGTTTTCAATCATTTGTGTGCTCAGAAAAATGTTTTGCCTCACTCTCATTTCTTATTGTTGCATGTAGAAGCTCTGCTTGGAACCTTGTTGAGATCCAACTGTGCAAAATGTGATTTTTTTGTCATTTTTCAAGTGGTCTTAAACTTTTGATCTAGAGTGTATTTTATAGACACCCAGCAAATTATTTGATTTATACCTGCTTCATGTTAGAACCCATTCATGGATTTAAAAAGTTTATTTTTTTCCTGTGTATTCCTTAACACATATGCTAAAATATTTTGTTTTGTTAATATTTAAAAGGCTGGAGCAGTATATCTATGACCATGTGCCAAAGCTTTTATTGCACTGGCAGTGTGTTTGGGATCTTTGTCACGTTGAGAAACAAAGCTGCTGCCAATCAGTTGCTTTTCACGTGTTACTGGATGGTGGTTCAAAATCTGACTATGTGTGTTCATAAGTTCATCAATTGTGAAAAGATCCCCAACACCACTGGCTGAAATTTAAAGAACACACTGCACACCATGCTGAGATATGCCAACTTTTGAATGACCTTGTTGTTGCACAAATACTATTTCAGGGGTGTCCAAGTCCAGGCCTCGAGGGCCGATGTCCTGCAGGTTTTCGATGTGTCCTTGAGCCAAAACAGCTGATTTAAATGGCTAAATCACCTCCTCAACATGTCTTGTAGTTCTCCAGAGGCCTGGTAATGAACTGTGATTCAGGTGTGCTGACCCAGGGTGAGATCTAAAACCTGCAGGACACCTGTACTTGAGGCCTGGACTTTGACACCCCTGTACTATTTTAGGTCTTTCAAATTGTTTTATCTTTGGCGTTTTTCATGGGTTTAACTAAACAAGTAGGAACTAATGATGTGTTCTTTGTCACTAAAAATTGGTTCTTTGCTTAGCTGTCTTCTATGTCTACACACAAAACAGGTTCATCTCTTGAGTTCAGTGGCTGTTTTATGATCTAATCAGGTATTAACCAGATCTACTGCTGTTTATTTATTTATTTTTTACATCACACACATTCACACATGCACATTCTTAAGAATTTGTTTGAACTTCCACTAATCAGGGGGATGATGACTAATGCACACACTGAAAAACTCAAAATCTTACCAAGTATATTTGTCTTATTTCTAGTCAAAATTATCTCATTACACTTAAAATAAGACACAATCAGCTAAATTTAGCTTTCAGTAAGCTAAATGAACTTGTTTCAAGAGATTTAATCTTGAAACTAGAGATAATAATAAGACAAATATACTTGGTAAGATTTTGAGTTTTTGCAGTGCGGTGTGTGTGTGTGTGTGTGTGTGCGTGTGCGTGTGCGTGTGTGTGTGTAATATGATGTGTGGCATAATGTCAGAGTCCAGACACCCAAGTCTAGTTTTACTGCCCATTACTATGAAAATACAACAATAAAAGCTGAGGTGAAGGACAAATCAAAGGTTACCTTTGGGTTAATGAACTCTGACTGAATATATTTCCCCGCTGCCTCTTTCTCGTTTTTCCTTTTACTTGTCAAGTTAAGTTAAACAGTATTAAACAACTCTTGGTGTATTTCTAATGAAGAAGGTTTTACTTTGATTACTATAAAAGAGGCATAATTGGTGACTTCTAGTCAGCGTGAAAAGAAATATTCCTGTGCAGCCCAGTGAGACATGATCAAACCTGTTGTCTATCAAAGCACATTGATGCAACTCTGTTTTGACCTTTTATAATATATATATTTATTGGTCTATTTACTGAGCTATCAGTATTTATAATGGCGGATAAAAGAACATTTTAAAAGTAAAAGAAAAATTGGAGAAAGACCAATCAACCATGTAACCACGTGTTTATTTTAGCATCATATGAAGGCATCTGAATACAACTTCTGTGTTCATAACTTACCTGTTTGGGATGCCACAAACACAGCAACCAGCTGACCTGAGCAGAATGGAGCAGATGGTAAACAACTAAATCATATAACAAATTTGGAAAAAGGATATTTGCATATGTTTTGTGTGTCTGATAGAAAAAAGCCATGCACTGGAATATTGGATGAATTTTGTCCTTATGCCAAATATTGGTATCGGTATCAGTTGGGCTCTATTTTTTTTTAAACTTGTTCTTTATGATTTGGGATTTTACTGACCAATCTTGCATTATTTTGTTTTCCACAAATTACACATCACATTTATGAACACAATTTAAACACAAAAATGTCAATCATTAAGACCCAATGTGTGATTTTTTGTTATAATAATCTAATTTAATAATCTGTTAATATGTTTTGAGCAGCATGTTACTGGTTGTGTGTGGATGTCAGGGGGAATTTCACAGTGAAAATATAAAAAAGACATGATTGTTAGGATATGGTCTGGATTGTTGTGATGATTGTATTTTGTATTGCATTAGTTTTTTTTTTATTATATTGCTGCTTTTCTTTCTTTAATGGGTTTATTTGGATTTCTGTTAGTTCCTGTTTTGGACTGTGAATTTAAGATGATAATGAAAAATGCTTTTTTTTTATTTACTGTCTGTCTGTAGTCAGGGGTTAGGGTCCTGAAAACCGTGACTGACAGACACACGCACATGCTGGTACCTGTGAATTTCCATTGTATCTACATTATACTACATAAATAAATACTGATATTCAAAGTTGAGCCAACCGTTTCTGTCCTTTTCCTTTGCTCTACTGCATTTGTGTGACAGCTTTAGTTACTCAATCAGTTTCACATTACAGTTAAAAAACCGTGCATGTCTGAATTCTGTGATTTTCAATTTGACATTTTCTTATAAACTGAATGAGGACGTATTCTTTTATGGGTTGAGAACCTTCTCCTTTTGATATATAAAGCGTTAAAAACTGTCTTAGATTAGCTGTAAAATGCTTTGTTTAAAGGTAAACAGAGCAGTTTTCTGGGGCTATAAAAAAACCTGTCTTTTAAGAGCTACCTGGCTTTGACAGGTCAGGGACGCTATAAACGTAACACTTATATAGATTATGATGTCTTGCTGTTTATTAAACTGTTCGCACATTATAAAAACGGGAGGCTTAAATGAGCTCACCATTAAACATCTACATCTGTAAAACCGGAACATAGACAATATAATAGAGCAGTCTCATAAAAACCAAAAACATCCTATGCAATAGTAGAAAAAGTACTGTGGCAAGCTCAGACAAGGAGGAGACAGAGGGATCGTTTGGTCTTGCCGTTTATTCGTGCTAACAGGAACACTGGCGCTAGCTCAACCGCTAAGCGCAGCTTAGCCAACACAACAACAACAACAAAAACAGTCGCCAAGAAAACGCGTCACCGGGTCGCCGAGAGAGCGCGTCACCTGGTAACCATGGCAACATAACGCTGCCGCCCTGAACACAGAACACAGCTGTAACAAACCCCAAACAGCCCTGTCCCGCTACAGTACTTTCAGAAAAGACATTAGCAAGAGGGATATACTCTCCAAAAATCCTGGATGTGATTATGATGGAAAATTCAGCAAAAGGGAGCAAAAGGGACGGATTTCCTGGACTCTTTTAATTTAGTTATATTTGATTAATGAAAGGTGTATATCATAACATCTAAGTGCTAGTGTTCATTTTATTTTCAGATAATGTTTTCAAATCAGTACGTTAAAAAGTGTTAGGAGGTTTTGCCAAGATGGCTTCTTGCGTCTACAATTGACGCAAGTTTAATTATTTTATATCAAAAGATATTAACACGCTTAATAATAACTTACTTTTCAAATAAAACTGAATTGTGATGAGCTTTCCTTCTGTAACGTCGGCGGAAACGGATATGACGTCATTTACAAACGTTCCTGAAGATAAACAATCATGGCGGACGCTGAAGCTAACCCTCCGTTGTATTTTGCAATAAGCAACATTCCCGTCGCGTTTCGCTCAGCGGACCTGAGGAATTATTACAGTCAGTTCATAGAAAGCTGCGGTTTTCATTGTTTCCACTACCGACACAGGCCGGAGGTTCTCCGGGAGTCCGGGGCGCTTGAGAACTCGATGTCCGGAGATGGCTCGGAGGCCCGCTCCTCATCCTCGGAGTCCGCTGATCTGACAAAGATCACAGCCGAGTCAAAGCCGGTGGTGAGGTCGTGCTGCTGCATCGTCTCAGTTCGCGCTAAGGACGCTGAGAGGTTCGTGAGGATGTATGCGGGGAACCACTGGATCGACGCCAAGGGAAACTGGCTGGCAAGACGATGCGTTATCAAGAGAGTCAAAGTTTCCTATGACAAAGGTGAGTGATGTAATGTGCGACGTATTAATGGGGCACATGGCACATTACTCATACACAGGTCAAGGTGAGGAGTGTTAGTTATCATCCTGTGATAAAAGTTGTAGCTTCTGAATTATAAAAATAAGCAATGGTTAATTTACCTTATATTTGGGGAAATGCTTTTAAATCAATAAAGCAAAACTGAATTTGAAAAGATGTGGGGGATTATGAAAACGGCACCCGGTCTCCTATACTGGTGTCTGGAAGAACTTGATTTGATTTGGGAGAGACCTCCAGCTGAACCAGGCTCAGGCTGGGGCATATAGACATGTAGACAACGAAATCTATGATCTCTCTTTCTAGTCCTGTCTGCACTGTTGTTGCAGCATTTTGTTATGTTTTATCAATTTTTTTCAATGACGACTCTTCCGGGAGTTTTTAGGACAGCCCGACAGTAAGGAATTACAATGACTGAGCCTAGAAGTAAGAGATGCATGAAGCTTTCCCATCATGTGCTGTTTGTTACGTCATGTATTTTTTTTTCTTTCTTTCAGATGACGGGTCTTTCCCCTATAGAACAAAGTATGAACAGCGGCATCGTGTTTCCTTAACGGAGCGATTCACAGAGGCCGACCTCAGAAGCCTTTCCGAACTGAATCCACCTGCTCTGATGCAGAACGGGAATGTGGGCACACCCGTAAAAGTGTTTCTCCAGCTCATCCAAGCCTGCCGCCTGCCTCCGCGCCTCATTCGGAAACTAGGCCTTACTTTCCCCAAGACCAGTTCCAACCGTCGCTATGGGAACGTGCCCTTCCAGTACCATGACACTTGCACACTTCCAGCCACAGAAGAGACTGTATTGACAGCCGCTGGACATGAAATATCAGGACCGGGTACTTTGCCAGGTTCATCCTTAGGATCGAGGCGGCTGGATGGTAACACAGAAACCACTGAGGCTGATGAGGCACAGAAAGAAGACACAGAGGAAGAGGATGCGCAGTCGAATGCCGATGATGTAGGTTCAGTTCAGACCTATCAGTCAGCTGTCTGTCAGCTGTCCAATAGGTGCAGCCTGACTAAAATCATCATCCCTTTTTTGTAGTTTGGTAATTTCGTCATGTGGTTGATTGTAGGATGACGATTGCTGTGAGGAGTGGGAACGCCATGAGGCTTTGCATGATGATGTAACGAGCCAGGAGCGAACCAAAGAGAGACTGTTTGAAGAAGAGATTGAGCTGAAGTGGGAAAAAGGAGGCTCAGGTCTGGTGTTCTACACTGATGCGCAGTACTGGCAAGAGGAAGAAGGAGGTGGGCACCAAAAACACTAATGCACTTTAAAGAAAAAGCCATGCATACTATGTTACATACAAGCAATGGTGTATGCAGGTTATTAACCAAACTTTAGGTAAAACAGATGCAAAAATGCAAACTGAATGTGTCTTTATGTGTTAATTAGTATAAGAAATCAATTCAGTCGAGATGCCGAAAACAAAATTCCGCTCTACAATAACACACGTTAAAAGATAATTGCGAATATACTTTCCCTGTCCACTTTTGTTAGGTGCACCTCTTCAGCGGCTTGCTAATTCAAATACTGAATCAGCCAATCAAATGCCAGCAACTGAATGCATTTAGGCACGCGAACGTGGTCAAGACAACTTGCTGAAGCTTAAACCGAGCATCAGAATAGGGAAGAAAGATGGTTTAAGTAACGTAAAATGTAGTTGTTGCTGTTAGACAAGCACACCACCATCTGTCAGGTTTACAGATAACAGTCCAAAAACAAGAAAATATGAAGTGTAAAGCAGGAGGTTGTGGGTGAAAATGCCTCATTGGTGTCAGAGGAGAACAGCTAGATGAGTGAAATCAAAAGTAACTCAAATCACTTGTTACAAATAGTGTGAGCAGAACAGCATCTCTGAACACGTTAAACCTTGAAGCAGATGGGCTACAGCAGCAGAGGTCCACTCTGAGGGCCACTCCTGTCAGCTCAGAACAGGAAACCAATGTTCAGTTGAACAACTCTGGACAACAGAAGAGTGGGAAAAAAACGTTGGAACGTCAGAATTAGGAATAACCAACATGAAAGCCGTATCAAGAGCTCAGAACATCACAAACTGGTTTCTAGAACACAATTAGTTCACTGTACTCAAATGGCACAGTCACCAGATCTCAGTTCAATAGAGGGATGTGTTGTAACCAGAGATTTACATCACGAACAAACAGCTAACAAAACAACAGCGACTGTGTGATTACATTCATGTGATTTTCTCTCGCTTTTCAGACTTCGATGAACAAACAGCAGACGACTGGGATGTTGACATGAGTGTTTACTATGATAAAGGTAACTTTTTAAACAAATGTTTTTAGCCTAATTAACTAAACTGAGCTCTAGATCCAGAGTCAGATTTCATTTAACCAAGTCCTTTTACAGATGGAGGTGACATGGATGCTCGAGATTATGTCACAATGCGGTATGAAAAGAGGCTGAGGGAGGGTCATGAAGACGGATCAGGACACAATCAGTCTATTGGCCGCTTTGAGAGGTTCACTAAGGTGAGGTGCAAACACGTGTAACTTAATCTAATCTTTCCTATTGTTACACGTCAAATAAATGCACATATATTTTTTCTCTGATTAGGGCGTTGGGCGTCGTGTAATGGAGAAACAGGGCTGGAGGGAAGGTGAAGGCCTGGGAAACAGCCAGATTGGAATTTCTGAAGCACTTGAAAATGAGGGGCAACATCCCAACTGTAAAAGAGGCTTTGGGTGAGTATGAGCACAATCGACTAAAGCTGCGTGTACGCTGGAAACAATTCCCTCTTCAACTTTGCTCCGTAGCTGACGGCAGGTCGCTTGTTCCAGGCTCAAGTGTCAATCAATACTGCTGTTCTTTGCTCTCATTGGTAGTTGTTTCAATCCTATGGAGAAAATTTAAAAAAGTGAATCCTTCAACCCACACACACACCCACTGCCATCAACAGCAGTTATGTCGCCCTTAGTCACTTGAAATTGCAGAATGCCACTCACTTTGCTTCCAGTGTGGATGAAGCTTAACAGCCACCTTCTAATACAATTTTAAAGGTTTGGCATGTGAGGTAGATGATGCTGATGCTGTGGGGTCCTTTTCCTTTTCTTTTTTGCAGGTATCATGGAGAGAAATTGGTCTTACATCCTGTAAAAAAGCCCAGAACAGATTATCATATAACTACAGTGTATGATAAACCCAAAGACATGGACAGAGGCGATACCTTGCTGAGACGGCAGCCGAACACAAGTATGAAGTACAGAGGGTGGCAACCAGGTGGCAGCATTGGCCCACAAAGATGATTTTAATAAAATTTTATTAAAACCATTTTAACGTCATTGAATCCTTTTTTTTTAACACACACACATACACGCACAAACGTGT
>VUQR01007588.1:0-15159 GCA_015108515.1 Hemichromis elongatus | reverse complement strand
AGTTTGGTCCATTTACAGCATCCTGCCATGTGATTGCATTTGTCCCTAACCATCAGGAACCCTCACGTTAACTTTGATCCAGTGGAAAAAAGTTAGCGTTCATCCTCCAGCTTCACTGTTTATGTTATGCTAACATAGCTGTGTGGCTAGCGACCACGTAGCACATCATTATATACCAGCTAGTCCAACTTCAGTAACCCTACAAACGTCACTGCTGTTTAGTTTTCTGTCTTTATGTTGGAAGTGACAGCAGAGCTGTACGTTTGAATGTTTTCACAAATCTCAGTCAGAACATGCTATATCATGTTTAGGTGGAGACTAGCGAGCTAACTTCCTGCTAACTTCTAACTCTGTTAAATTTAATAAATTCGTTTTTCATGGATGTTAAACTTAATTGTTCCACCTGGTAAAGCAGCAACGCTGATTATTTTATTAAAGATGAAAGAATTTAGACAGTTTTTAACTCTCAGTGATGCTGCAGTGTTCGTCTGACTTTGGGACCTGAAGTAGACTGAGTTTAGGACCCAGATTACTCCACGAGGCTCCTGACTATGGTAGCCGTAATGCTCCAACAATCCATCAAGCGGTGCGGCTTCAAAGTCGCACTAAAATATTTGAGCGCCGTGTACCACATAAAATTGGTTTGAGGTCAGTAAGCACAACCAGAATTCATACATAAGGGTGCGTATACAGAAGAAAATAATATATCACGATATATATCGTTACCGCACATGCTTCAAATTATACCGCGATATGGATTTTAGGTCATATCTCCCAGCTGTATTTTAATTTCATCAAGGCAGTCTAGCAAAACATTTAGAGAGTACATAGAATTATTTTTAAAAGGAAAGTAAATTTGAGAATCATCGGCATAACAGTGAAATGAGATTCCATGTTTCCTGAAATTACATGCTCCCATTAGGCTCTAAAGCAGGGGTCACCAACTCCGGTCCTCGAGGGCTACGGTCCTGCAGCTTTTCAATGCATCCCTTCTCCAAAACAGCTGAATCAAATGACTGGATTAGCTCTTCAGCATGCTATGAAGTTTGAAAAAGGTCTGTTAAGAAGCTGCAGGACGGTAGCCCTCGAGGACTGGAGTTGGTGACCCCTGCTCTAAAGGGAAAAGAGTACTGGGCCCAGGTTAGATCCTTGTGGGATCCCACATGTAAAGGGGGGTGGATGTGGATGAAGAGTCACCGAACCTGAGAGAAAAACTTCTATCAGTTAAATAGGATCTGAACCATTCAAGTGCAGTTCCTTTAATACCCACAAAGCTCTGCAGTCTTGATAAGAGAATGCCATGATTCACTGCATCAAATGCTGCACTTAGATCTAAAAGCACTAAAATGGCAGAGTTACCAGAGTCAGCGATTAATAAAAGATCATTAAGAACTTAAAAAGCACAGTTTCAGTGCTCATCACAGTGTAGCTTTGAAACCAGACTGAAATGCTTCTGAGACGTCATTCATTTCCAGAAAAGCCTGGAGCTAAAGGAAGACCATTTTTTCCAGGATTTTGGGCCGGAGGGGGAGTTTGACAGAAGTGATGCATCGAGATTAGTTTGTTTTTTGTTTTGTTTTTTAAAAACTGGGTGTAGGGCTGTGCGATATGACCAAAATCTCATGTCCCCATATAAGACATACGACGACGATATCAATCACAAAATTTAACTTTTTTTTAAAATTCTGTGAATCTTGGACAAATCAACTTGTGTGAAGTGTTTTGAGCTGGGTGTCGTGTACCTGGAGCCAACAGCTCGTTTTAGCTTCTCATCCGTAAACACTCTGCATACTATTTCACATGATTCAGTTTATTTTGAAAAATCTCAACAGGATCTTCAGCTTTATTGAGAAAGGATTATGTGGAAAATTAAGAAGCAGATGGCGGAGCCAGAGGTTTACCATCGTTGTTGCTAACGACAACGCATAAAAACAGCGGCGTGTCCGTCCGTAGTGTGGTTATGTTAAATATAAGAGGAAGAGAGAACTTTAGTTCTACAGTGACAATCAAAACCATGAAAAAAAAATAGTGCTGTAAACAGTTTATGACACCATAAAACAAACGAGAGACGTTTTCATATCGTCATCCACAGATGGTTGGAGACCCTGGTACGTGTGGTGGGTCGAGGGCTGGTGACAGAATTAACGGTGCTGAATAAGACACGAGGCCTTATTCAAATAAAACATTATTAGAATTCAATAATTAATAATCTGATCAATGAGGACGAGCTGCAGCTTTATCAGGAGAGGAAATGATGTTTCTACAAAAATGAACAAATACAAAAGAAAAACCTTAAAAAGTGTGTGTGTGTTTGTGTGTGTGTTTGTGCGTGCGTGCGTGCGCACACCTGACAGTGTGATGCTGTGAACGATCGGAGTGATCAGAGCCTCCCAGCAGGTTCGACCCAGAGCTTCGGCCGCCTCCGCGTCCGGCAGGAAACGATCAGCGAACATCTGCTCGTGTCTCAGAGCGCTGTTCAACCTAAACACACACGCAACAGTTTTTCCAGATACTTGTACTTTTTGACTAGATGCAGTACTAGAGTATCTACTAGTATTTTGACAGTATTTTCAGAAGTGAGTAAAAGTATTTGTACAGCAGCCGTTCACCACCATGACTGCAGCGCCATTACGGCGGCTTGGCGAGTTTCTCACGCCCACGGTCTGAGGACACGCCAATAATACTTTTTGCATGTAAAACCTCGTGTTCTGAAATTTACTGCAGGCTACTGCGTCCATTACAGAAAACATCACCTTAGCAGATGCGACCATGCTTTCTGACACGTGCTACTTTTCACAGTAGCAGTTCTTGTACTTGCTAGAGAGCAGTAGTACTCTGTGTTTTTGCAGTATTCGTACTTGTTGAAGAGCTGCAGCAACTGCGTCTTGTCCTCCATCACCTCCTGACACCAGGTGTGGGCCTTGGTGCTGTAGAACAGGTAGGTCCGGCAGCACAGCTGCTCCTTGAACACGGGCCAGAACGTCGGCTTCGGACCCAGAACCTCGAAGCCGTGGACGCGGGTGTCGATGCCGCCCTGTGACAGAGAGGGAGGGGTCAGCGGAGGAAAGGAAGCTGAAGGAAGCCGAAGGGAACTCTGTCTGACCTGCTGGCACCGCTTGACCCTGATCTGGATGATGGGCCAGAACCGGGTCATGTTCTCCAGCAGAACCACGCGGCTGGCCGACGGCGGCACATTCACCTGCGGAGACGCAGACGAGACAGGTGAGAGGATACTCGGCGTGAGCGCGGTGACGAAGCAGCTCAGAGACACACACTCACCGTGTTGAGCTCCGTGTTGATGTTGGTGGGCTCGTCCCCCCCCAGGACCAGAATCCGGGCCGGCATGTAGCTCGAGTCCTCGCTGGCGACCAGGATGGCGAGTTGCCTGAGCGGAGACGCAGAGGGTCATCTGTCAGCGTTAACCGAACACTGGGAGCAGACTGCGAGGAGCCGGGGCCCCGCCTACCTGATGATGACGCCTTTGTGCATGAAGATGTTGATGAAGTGCGAGCCGGTGCAGCCGTTGGACTCCCAGTAGGTTTTCGGATTCTTGTCGGTCAGCTTGTTTGCTCGATGGTGATTGGACGACACCTCCACCTTCTCCCAGCATTTGTCCTCCTTCAGCTCCACACTGGACCCTGAACGCCGCACAGAGTTAGAACCAGACCTGACCAAGAGCCGCGGTGTGACGTCGCCACTCAGTGCTGGATTTAACAATATCACAGACTGTATATAAAAGATGGACATGAAATCTGTTCTCCAGCCTACGGTGAACACGGTGGGGGTGGCTCTGACCGTTAATGACACGTCAGTCACGAGCGAGCCCTTCTGTGGGCCTTTCTGACAGTCGGGCTGTGCGACATGACCAAATCTCATCCCGATATAAGACGCATCACAAAATGCCCTTTTTCTGTCAGGAAGCTCGACCTGTGTGAGGTGTTCTCAGCTGGGCGTCGTCTACCTGGAGTCGAGTGTTTTGACTGATGGATGAAACGAAATATTTCTTTGTATTTATTACACGGTGTGCTGTTCGAGTCTATTTTGAGCACATGACCTTTTGTGCTTCTCATCGGTGAACTCTCTTTTACATGATGCTTGTGTAGGCGGTAATAAAGAAGGAAAAAAAAGAAAACAGTAAGTCGTTTATTTTGCGACGCCACAAAACAAACAATAGGGTTAAAATGAAACGACAGATTTTATGCGCGTCTTATCACACGGCCCTATCTGACAGAGCCCGTTTTTGGATGGTGGCGAGTCGCCGCCACACCATGATAGGATGCTCACCGCTGAAGCTTTTCATCTTTCGTTTTGCGGTGAAACGTCAGGATTTAACCAACCTTGGCACAGATTCCTGAGGAACACGTCGAAGAAGGGAATGTTGATTGGCTGGTGGCTGCGCCGGTGCTCCTCGATCTGCCCAAGTACCATCTGACAGGAAACAGGAAGCCGTTTCTTTACGTTTGCTTTCAACCGAAGGAGGGTCATCTGCAGGTGACAGAAGCCCCACCCCCGGGTACCTGGATGCATCCTGCGAGGACACTGGTGGTCATCTTCTTGTAGAGGCTGGCGTACTTCTCGCAGTCGGTGATGAGGTCTCGGAGCTCGGTGACCAGCAGCAGGTTGGTGCTGTGTTTGTCCAACGCCTTCACCAGCGCTTCTTTGGTCCCCAGGCGGCACATGACCACGGCGTAGTCTTTGTTCAGAGACGCCAACCGGTAAAGGAAGCGGATGAAGAGCTGCACCACCTGCGGGAGGAAGCGGCAGGTTAGCGGATGTCCGCAGCTTTACCTGTGAGCCTGCTCCGAGCGCGCTCGCTGACCTCTCTGTCGATGATGAAGGCCATCATGGAGGACAGGCAGGGCTCGATGCTCTCGTGCCACGGCAGCAGGTCCTCCTGGTAGTTATCCAGGAACTTGTTCAGGATCCTGCGGGAGCGTAGAGCCAATCAGACAAGAGCAATATTAAACGTATGACATCCACTCAGGAAGAAGCTGCACAACATGACTGAGCTATAAACATGTGGAGGGGGTTGGAGTACACAACATTTACTTCTTCACACTCTTTTATATGCACCTGTTGCACTAGAAGACAGCATTTTGATCAATCAATCAAACATCATCAAGGTGAGCAGGGTCAGAGGTCAGCATACCTGAGGATGGACAGCTGGACGGCCCGGTCACCTCGGTGCTGCTCCATCAGACGGACCAGGTCCTGGTAGGTGTCGCGACTATGAGTCACCTGCAGAAACACATGACCCAGGGTAAGGAAACACACCTGCAGCGTGTGCATATGCACGTGTGCGTGAGTCACATCACCTGGCTGCGCTCCTCCTCCAGCTGGGAAGCGTCGTCACACAGCAGCTGCTCCAGGGTCTGGATCACTTCCTTGGTGGCCGTCATCTCCTTCAGACTGACGACCAGCATCTGCAGCTCGGTGTCCTTGAAGTCGAGCTGCTCGCAGCTCTCTGAGCGCGCAGGTTAACGTGCACAAGTTAAAATCAGCAGAAATTTGAATGAACTTTGGCGAGAGTGATCCGAAGCGTGCGACCGTACCTTTGCTCTCCAGCTTGTGCACCATGGAGATGTGGTTGAGCGCGATGATGGCGAGCATGGTCTCGGCACGGGACAGACTCAGACACTTCTTCAGGACGGCGGTGACGTCACAGGCGACCAGCTGCTCCGCGAGGCTCTTGTGGTTGGAGATGAGCATGATGATGACGAGAAGTCCGTTCCGCACCGACAGCACACAGCTGCACAGGAGAGGCGTGTCAGCGTGGCGCGCACACGGCGTCAACTCGCCGGACCAAAATTCACTCACCCTTTTGTGTTTAGCATGAGGTCGATGCCAGCCGGAATGGCGTCCAGCAGGCCTCTGGAGCCCTCGGGCGTGGCCGAGCCGATGCTGGCAAAGATCTCCAGCATCATCTGGGTGCCGGACTCTGAGAGTGGCGGGCTGCTGCCGACGCTGCGCAGGTCATGTTTGCTGGCGCCTGTAATGACCTTCAGAGTCTGAGAAGGGGAGGAGCCAGTCAGAATCATTTCACAGCAAAGCGGCAGATCAGCAAAGAAGAGAAGTTTTCTCACCGCCAGCGCCAGCTGCTGCACATGCACCACGCCTGAGAACTCCTGCATGCAGGACAGGATGGCTTTGACCCCGCCCTCGGTGGCGAAAGAGACCCTCCACTCATACTTGAGCATGAGGAGGTGGGTTAATCGGAGAGTGCTCACGACCACGTCTTTAGAGGCGGAGCCGAGCAGCTCCACCAGCAGCTTCAGCACTTTGTCCCTATGAGAGACCAAAGAGCCATCACAACTGGAGTGGCCAGCACAGCAGATCCAGTTCTTACGGTAACGTCACAAAGAAATAAGATGTTCTGACCACGTTTGTGACGAGACTCCACCCACACGTCGAGAGTGAAGGCTAACATCAGGACGACACAGGAAACCGTTTGGGGGTGTCTCACCGTATAGTCTGGGCCGAGTCGCTCCTCGCGGCGTTCTTCTCCTGCGCCCCCTCCACTAGCCGGGTGAGGAAGAGGACCGCGGCAAGCTGCTGGGTGTGGTCTGAGCCGGACCCACCCTTCTTTAGGACATCCACCACCTCCCCCAGCTTCTCCAGCACCGTCTTCTTGCCCTGCACCCGCGGGTTGTTAAACACTGCAGGAAGAGAGCACACCTGAGTCCCATCCTCCACAGCTCACTCTAGAACGAGGCGATACCTGAATGGTGCCCGGTGCAGGCCCCGCTCCCACCTTTCATCTTGTCCTCCAGGTCGTCGGGGTATTTGCTGACGTCCTCTGTGGGCAGCTCGCTCTCCGTCTCTGAGCTGCAGCAGCCCGAATCCACGGGAAGCTCTTTCTTGGCCTTTTTGGAGACGGAGCCCATCGCTGAGGACGAGGAGGTCGAGGCAGACGAGGAGGAGAAGCCCTGTTCTCCTGCGCCACCTCCTCTCAGCCCGGACGAGCTTTCAGCTGCAGGGACGCACAAACAAGCACAGTGAGACAACGGCATGCCAGGGACACACCTTCCAGGAGGCGTGTTGTTTGTTTTCTCACCCAGCAGCTCTTCATCCTCCAGGCTGGCTCCGCCTCTCTTCAGGTAATGTTTGGAGAAGGCGTGGGAGCAAAGCAGGTCACCGAGACACGACGATGGCAGCTTCTGCTTCAGGTAGTGCAGCAGCTTCTTGGCCACGTCTCCGGGCACTGACAGGCCAATGAGGGACGAGTCGTCCAGCTCCGCCTCCTGAGGACAGACATGGTGAGACTCCGTTAATTATTCATCAGTCTTTTCAAACAACAAACCCGGATCACATTTCACCGTTCAACACAAACAGGCCAGGCAGCCACTGTCCCGCCCTCTGGCTCAGGTTTATTTGTACCATGTGACAGGGCGGCACCTCGCTCTCCGTCTGAGATCGCTGTGAAAAACGATGACAACTCTATTATATAATATTTCAGCTTCTCGTGATCCGATTGGTAAGACTGTCTTACAGGCTGCAGATGCGCAGCGACACTTATAAAAGGATGAAAGGTGATTTAGCGGCACGCTTACGCCACGGGCGGCTGACGGTCAGATCCTTTCACCGTAATCATCCGCCTCCTTGTGCTCTGATTTTAAACCTACAAGTGCCACCGTGCTCCTGTAAAGGAGGAGCCTACAGCACAAAGCTGCCTCTCCTACCTGGTCGTCGAGGCTCTGCAGTAGGATGCCGTTGACCTCCTGCTGCTGCTTTGGCTCCAGTTTCTTGATGAAGAAGAGGATCTCCCACCACTCGGCTCTGCTCAGAGTGACGGGCTCCGTGTTCGGACCCTCGGACAGGTAGGGCAGAGAGTAAAGACCGCCAGGAGGCTTGGAGAAGAAGGTCTGGCTCACTGAGAGAAGAAGAGATGTGTTTAGACTGCAGAGGGAACCAAAGGAGCAGCAGAGGGTGTTCGGCTCTTACCTGCGGAGAGTTTGAGCGTCTCGGTCAGTGAGGAGGCCTTCTCCTGCGTCTCCTTCTCAGCCTGACTGCTGCTGCTGCTGCCCAGGATCTCCACCATGTGCCAGTGGACCCAGTAAGTCCTGGACAGGGAGTTCCAGTACACCTGAACAAAGCGAAGAGTGGGTCAGAGGCAAGCTCAGGTTCACGCTAATCTGAAAGCTGTTTCTAACTCATGAAGTTAAGAGGACTCAAAAATAAGAACACCAAATGTGGACCCACCTCCACGTACTTTGAGGTGGGTCCTTTTATTCTGAAACTAACATGAAGGTAACAGGAGGTAGAGCAGGTCAGCTGCTGATCGGAAGGTTGGTGGTTCGACCTCCAGCTCCTCCAGTTTGCATGCCATATATCCCTGGGCAAGATACTAACCCCCACTTACTCTCCGATGCATCCATGGGAGGGTGAATGTGTACCAATGATAGTTAGAAAGTACAGATAACAGTGCTTGTGTGAATGTGGCGTGCTGCATAGAGCGCTTTGAGTACTCCAGGAGAGTAGAAAAGCACTATTAGGGTGTCCTCACCTGTACGGGTGGCGAGCCGTCGTTGCTGTACCGAAACTCTCCTTCGTCGCCAGCGCTCACCTCCTCGTAGTCCTCCAGCATGCGGACCATCATGCCGCTCTTTAGGTTGTCCTGGACGTATTCCACGTAGGCGGAGCGGCAGGTGAAGTCCGAACGTGTCTTGAAACTGTTTGCTTTCTTTTTTGGTGGTGTGGCGGCGGGGGCTGTGCCACCGGAGCCACTGGTTAGCGCGACAGGAGAGCCGCAAAATCGAGGCTGAAAAATAGACCTGAGGATGGGGCGGGAAGCCTCCTCCCCGGGTTCCTCCCCGACAGCCACACCTCCCGTGAGCTGGGCGAGGCCGTCGGGCGGTTGCCGGTTACGGTCCCAGCCCATCACTCGGACCAGCTCCGAGATCAGGTTGGCCATGGCCATGGTGAAGTCAAACTCCCGCTGGATGCGGAGCTGCTCTGTCTGGTGGGCGGAGCTGCTGGAGGAGGAGGCGGGAGAAGGGCAGGCGTCCAGCTTTTCAGAGCTCGACTCTGCCCCCGCCGTGTTGAGCTTGTCCATCAGAGACGTGACGCACAGGTAACGCTTCACCAGGGAGAAGAGCAGCTTCCCAGGAATCTGAACACAGTCGAACAGGTTTAGTGCAGTGGCGCCCCCCACTGGGCAGAGGCCACACAGGCGCACTTCTGACAACATAAAGAAACGAGTCTTACCTGCGGCAGATGAACGCCCTCGAAAGAGATGCCGTGCTCCTCGGAAGACGTGGTCTCGGCAAACAGTTCCAGCAGCGTGTAGCGGTTATCAAAGTCCATGTGCTGCTCGATGCCGTCCTGCTGACTCAGAGACAGCAGCACGTACGCCCGGCTGCCTGCGGGCGACACAGTGGGAAACGCCGTCAGCGCCTGACACCACTCAGCCAATAACAGATCAATAGTTGCTCCAGGAGGCATTTGGCTCATAAGCACACATTTGCACTTCAAACCTTTTATGCTGTTAGCAGGGGGCGGGGCCAGGAATCTGGAGGCAGTGTTTTAACTGATCGACTTCTTGATTAACAATTGTTTTTTATCAGATTATGTGAGATTAAATGGGGCAGTGTCCATTCATAAAAACACTCATTTAACCTGAGTGTGGCGCTGCTGCTGCACTGATGAGTGTGTTTCTGGACCCTGACCCAAGCTGTACACATGCAAGCATGACAGGACGCACATTTTAACGTGGCGGATGTAGACAGAGATAAAACAGTTCCTACATCACGTCGCTGTGATTACCATCAATGACTGAAACATTACTGTGAAAGAGTGTGATGATAACGTACAGATTATTAAGCACCGTTCTATCAGAGTACTGATAGTGTGAAAGGCATTGATGTCACCACCAACCGTTTCAGGGTGAACAGTCTACGCCGAGACTCCGTCCTCCCCCTCCCCCTTCCTTCAGTACAGGAGTTCAGCGTGAAAACATGAAACTTTCTTCTTCTTCTTCTGCTCCGCTCTGAGGCACCTTTAAAGGTTTAAGTCATCAGCGCCTGATCCTCAGGCCTCGCCTCCAAAGTCCAGATCTAAATCTAAAGGCGACCATAACCTCGGCGTCACGCTTCTGCCTTTGATTATTCTGCTAACCTCGGCCTACACGCCTCAGTGACCGCAGTGACACGGCACTCTGAACTTCCTGTATGCGAGTGCTTGCTCCGTTTTCTCTCGAGGCAGCTGAACATTTCTGTTGCCACAGTGGCGTGATGTCAGGCTGTTTGGGGGTTCACGAGCTAAAAACTTTATTCAACCCATCATGACTACCTCTGATTGGACGTTCTCCCTGCTGGAAAACCCTTCCACCCCCTGACTCACGATCTCAGCAGCTCGATCTTCGTGGCAGTGTTCCACTGAACGTTCTCACACGCTGACCAGTCGCCAACACCTGAACGCTGACGCAGGTATGGACACAGGTTTTACTGATGAAACCAGAATGACCAGCTCTGGAGCACGCCGCCTACCACGCTGAGCTCATGTCATGTAATCTGAGACCAAACCCACTGGAAACCACCAAACTGCTCTGATTGGTCAGCTGGTCAAGATAGCAGTTTTATATTTTACGCCACATTTTAGAGCGAGGTGGGAGGACACAGGTGGGCTGCCTCGGTCGATCAACTGATGACACTCAGCACGAAGAGCTCTGACACAGAGCGCGCAGACGCTGTTCTGACCACTCCTCACGCCTCTGAAACCCCAGAGCGCCGATGGTTTTATTTCCTGTCGCCCTCCAGCTTTTAATTTTGTCCAACTATTGTTGAGAATGTAAAAGAATAACGGCGCCTAATCCATCCAAGTCTACAACAAGCCTGCAGTATCATCACAGCGCACCAGGGGGCGAGCTAAAGCCGGTGACCCTTTTCCACTGGACTCAGGCAGGCGGACGGACCGATCACAGTGCAGTTTAAAGATGCGCTGCTTACCTGCATCATGCGAGGCGAGCGCTCGCAGCATCTTCCCAGCGCTTCGCCTTGTCTGCGTCTCCTTGTTGCACAGGAGCTCCATCAGCAGGTTGAGCGCGCCCGTCTCCTTAAACACGCCAACGAGTGAGCCGATACTGGCGTAGGCACTCAACACGTGGATGGTGTGCATGATGTTGATGGAAAAGTCGCTCTTCTTGGACATCTGCTTCCGGGCTCGGCACACCAGGTTCTTCACGTCTTCCTTCATGTCCGACAGCTCCACCTCATCAAAGGTCATGTCGGACGGGAACTCGGCGCCGCTTGACCGGCCCGAGTCTGAAGCCTCGCCGCCATGGTGCTTCTCTTGCTGCAGGGGACGCTGGGAGTCAGTCTTCCTCTTGCCCAGCAGTGTGGGACAGTTGGCGTACACGTCCTCTGTCGACATCCACATCAGGATGTTTTCCGGTTTGATTTCTCCAGACACGGCACTCACGGACCCGCCCACCCCGGAGCCAACGCCAACAGTCCCGCCCGCTTCGCTGGCACCGCCTCCAGAGCTGGAGCCATTGTCGATGGCGATGAGGCACCAGCGAATGAGGTATTCTGTTTGGCCGTCGTGCGTCCGCCGCTGGCGAATCAGCTCCTCGGGATACGCCTGCAGCTTCGGGCCTAGCTGGACCAGCAGGTTCCCATTGCGGCGTTCGCCAACCATGGTCACTGAGGGGGAGGAGCCAGAAAAGGGGAAATGGTCATTCAAAGAGAAGAAGCACGCTCATTCTTGTTTCAGCAAACTTTCTTAACTGCATTCAAGTGTAAGACGTTCTGACATGACCAACAATATGACTGGACTTGGACTCATGATGTCCACATTCTCCAAAACTAAAGTCCAGTCAGAAATCTGCAGATGTTTAGAATCTCTATTGTTTCAGTTTCTTTCTGATTGAACATGTGTGCGAAGGAGGACGACTTCTGAAGTGAAAGTAAATGAGCAACATATGCAGACCCAAAGAGATATACCTCAAGTTTTTAACTGTACTTTTGTGGTGGGAATAAAGACCACACAGTTTGATGCCGGGGATGCCTCAGCGGTCAAACCTGAACATTTCTCACTGGATTCTGAAGAATGTGCAAGAATCAAACTTTAACTGGGCTTGATGCGATGCCGTGAGTGCAGCTGGGTACAGAGAACAGCACTCCAAAATGACCAAAACTCTGAGTCGAGTTTGGCGTGAAGTAAAACAGATGTGACGCTAGACGGTCTCAGGGTTTCTGACAGGAGTTTGGAGGAAGTACTAACTCGGCTGGTTTCCAGCTGCAGCTGTGTTTTGGCCCGGGGACGATCCCGGTGCGTCTCCCCGCTCTCAGCTGAGCGTGCGCTCTAACGGCTGTTAGCTTCAGCGGGCTACGGGTAAAACTTGGGTCAGAAGCGGACTAATTTCTGGAATAACCCGGGCTCGCCGATGCCCTGCCTTTAGTGCAGTGTCACTAATAAAGTCAAAGTGACTTTTCATTACATTAGCTTACTGACAGTGCTGTAGATTCAGGAATTAGCCGGGCCCTTGATTTTTTTTTTTTTTATATGAAAGCAACAAGCTAACGCGGCTGCTAACTCTACCTCGCTGCCACAGTTAGTTTCACTGTTAACTGCAAAAATCTGCGCTTTGTGTGCACTTTGTCAAAGCTGCGGCACGCTTTGCTGGTTAACCTGCCAGCTAACTACCCATCACAGCTAACCAGCCAACTTTTACTCACGGTGAGCCATATGGACGGAGCGCACTAAACGTCACACCAAAGCCTGTGGGGAAAAAATCGCTAAATTTAAGCTTAAACCACCCGCTGACCAAACTAACCTACTCTTGTTTGCTTTTATAGAATATTCTAGTAAACTGGCCGTCTACAACTTCCCGTTTTTAAACACTAGTTATAATGAAGTCCACATCCACAGTCTTCCGCTCTCTGAATCATCGTCACCTCAGACAAACTTCAGAGGACGAGTCAACAGTTTCTGACGGAGCCCTGGTGGCGATAGCCTGCCGTCTGAACGGCAGCATCAGCGTGCCGAACCGAAGCGAGCCTCCGGCAGGCTCGCCATACGTCTCAGACACAGGACTGCGTGTGGTCTCTCTGCGGAGCCTTTGCTGTGAATTAGCAGTTTTTGAATGGATTTTGGTACGCCGCTCTCAGGGCGGCTCGGGGTGGGCTGTGTGGATGCGAGCGGAGGGCCTCCGGCAGGAAAGCGGATCCGCGGGCACCTGCGGCCCAGCCCAGAGGACCAGCTGAGCGTCAGGTAAGTCCGGCTTACCTGCTGCGTCACAGGCCTTCCCGCCGCTTTGAGTGTCCCCCCTGGAGCGCTGTTTTCTCTTCCGTCCTAAGGTTTCGTTTCTCAGCCTGCCCCTGTGTCTCTGCTCGCTCTCAGACGGAGCTCCGCACTCCTGGATGCGCATTTGCGCACTGTGATAGGAACAGCGTCACTAACGGCCTCTTCTTCTACGCACGCGCAGACACTCTTCTTCTTCGCAGGGTTAAAACTACGATTGAATGAGCAGCGCGCCCCCAGCTGGGCGGCAGTGGGACATCAGTCCAACGAGTCCAACAGGGAAGGCGAAAACATCAGAGGTCTGTACAGGTGTAATTAACGAGTGTAACTAAGAGGTACACAGGTGCAACAAACAGGTGTAACTAGCAGGTATACCCGCGCAGAGACTGGCTCCAGGGCAAATAGTTTTTGGGTCCTTTCTGCTACAGTCTATGAGAGCAGACACACTATCCCTCTGTCACACACACACACACACGGCATGGGGGGAAGGTCAACTACAGGTGATATATATATATTTATATATATATATATATATATATATATATATTTCCCAAAGAGGCAAAGGAATCAGTGTGACATGGAGGAGGGGCCTGTATCACCTTTGTACATTATTGTTTTTATTTATGTTTGGAGAGAAAAGCTCCAAAAACAAAAGTGTTCTGTTCTCTGAGTTAGAGACATGGCAGTAACTCCTGCCCTCCTCCGTCACCCCTCCTGCCGGATGTATGAGCGTCCCATTTCACACTGATTAAAGATTAAATATCAGGTTTTTTTCTTGTATTTTCTTCATTTTGCACTAGATGATTGTTTCCCTCCAGCCTTGCTGGCGTCTGCAGGGAGGAGCTCTTGGAGGCTGGAGGCGGAGGCGTCACAGGTGTGTGTGCTGCAGTAAAGCATGCTTAGCTGCAGAGGGCGCTGACGTTTAATCTGTGAAACTGATCGAAGAATGAAAACAGCAAATAAAGTTTGGTTCTAAAGAATTTTGAGTCACGAGGAGAAACACGAGTAAATTCATTTTTCATTATGTTTCCAACATTCAGACCTCAGCATGAAGTTGGCACAGTGGGCCCTGGTTTGGTCTGACAGGAGGTGTGCTGCATCTGTCACATCATCCCTGGACCCCCGTGAGGTGGATGAAGCTGTGCAGGTCTGCAGTGAGCGTAAAGGAAATGTAGCATTTTTCATTTGTGGTGATTTATGTTTCCCTCTGTTGGGGTGACCAGATGTTGTGATGTACGAATCACTGAAGGCATTTTTACCTTTAAGCTGCTTCAGCACTTCCATTTTGTGCAGCTCATGTTCAGCGGGAGGTTAATGACATGTGGTGTGCCCCAAGGGTCATTTTTAGGCCCTGTACTTTTTAATTTGTATATGCTCCCTCTTGGCGGCGTCATCAGGAGGCATGGAGTGAACTTCCACAGTTACGCTGATGACACTCAGCTGTACATCTCCGTGTCTCCTGATGACACCAGACACATGGATGCCCTTTTTAACTGTATTTTAGATATAAAATCGTGGATGGCAGAAAACTTTTTACAGCTTAACCAGGACAAAACTGAAGTTTTAATCATCGGTCCTGAGGCTCAGAGAGAGAAACTCTTGTCTAAATTACAGGCATTTGCACTATCTCCCTCACTACAAGTGAAAAACCTGGGTGTTATTTTTGACTCTGAGCTTGGTTTTATCCCACATATTAAACATGTAACCAAAATTGGATTTTATCATCTAAAAAATATAGCCAGAGTCCGCCCTATTCTCTCTCGGGCCAACACGGAGATGCTGATGCATGCTTTTATTACCAGTCGCATTGATTACTGTAATGCCCTGCTCTCTGGTCGTCCCAAAAAGAATATTTCACCTTTACAACTGTTACAAAACTCTGCAGCTCGTGTGCTGACGAAGACCAGAGGGCGGGCCCAC
>VUQR01007587.1:6701-24151 GCA_015108515.1 Hemichromis elongatus | reverse complement strand
GATGCTGTCCTCACTAAGCTGGACCAAGAGAAGGCCTGGGCAACACCGGCCATTGTCTCCAAGAAAAGCATCACTCCGAGGTCCTACCTCGTCGCCACACCCCAAGGTGCGGTACTTCGACGGAACCGCCGCCATCTCCGCCTCGAACCATCGCCACGACTCCTTCCACCACCCATTGTGGACACCGAGGGGCTGCCATCTCAGTGCGCTGGTGTCTCCACTCCAGAGACCCTACCTTTGGCCCCTAGTTTGACCCCGACGCTTGCACCCACTCACGCCGACGTACCGGATCAGGTACGCACGAGGTGCGGCCGGATACGCAAGCCAGTCCAGAGGCTGGATTTGTAGACAGTGAGGTACTGGGAGGGAAGGACGGACTGGGGAGTGGGAATGTTGTATTGTTGCTGTTTTGCACTTGTGTTTTGAGCTGCAACCAATGCTGCTGTTACCTGGTTGGGTTAATCACCTTAAAGGTTTAACATGTTTAATAAGTGCTGTTTTGTGGACACTGCCCTTCAGGCTGACAGTAAGCCACTTGTGCCCGGTCCTTAAGAGAACCGACCAGAGGCTATTATAGTGTCACATGTTATCATTGTGTCGTTGCTGTTCTATTTGGGGTTTGTTATTGGAAATAACATGAAAAGGGGGGAGATGTCATATACTGGGTTGCCTGTGTTGAGCGGGGGGCGTTGCGGCTTTACGCCATCATGACATGCTTGGCGGCAGGTCTGTCAGTGTGTTTCTCTTAGCTGCCACACCCGTAGTTATGCTGTTGCAACCCATGCTGGACTTATGTTCAATAAAGCAGCATCATAAGAAAGCTACCGAGTGGTCATTCTACAGACGGGACTTGCGTCAGAAAAGCCATTCAGCTGATTATTGATCAGTTTTCATGATTGAAGTAGCAACAGGGGAGGGAAGGGAGAGAATGAGAGGAGAAGAGGGAGCAAAGACACAGAAGAACTCCAGCTTTGTGTCTTTTTTTCATTCTAGCTTAAATACGGGACAGATCGCTTCAATTTCACCTCAGTATGAAACTCCGATGGCCAGTCCAGCTGTGGCTCCATATATCGGTTATTAAGCTTAATGTGGAAATACTATACAAACATTCAGAGATGAACTTACACACTTGCTTTACTTCTCTGGGATAGTTTTCTCCGAGATGAAATACTGCAGTTTGGAAGCACGTAGTGACGCTCCAAATGCTCCACCAGGTCTCACAAACATCAGCCGCTCTATCATGTGACACATACAGCTCCGATGCGCTGAGCTGAAGGTTACAACATGCAGCGTGTTTTGTGAGGTGATTTTGTGATACTTCGGATTGGATTACATTTTTTATTTTTCTCCAATATCCAATCCATTAATTTAGGTCAGTATCGGAGCGATACCGATACGTAATATCGTATAGGTCCATCTCTAGTTTGCAAGATCTTTGCTCAAAGGGGGCATTTGATTGTTGGGGTTTTGTTTGTATTATTGTATGGTCTTTACCTTACAATATAAAGCATGTTGATGCATCTGTTGTTGTGAATTGGTGCTATACAAATAAAATTGTCTGAATTGTCTGAGACGATTGTTCTTAACCAGAGAAATGCTGAGGGCCCACTCCAGGTCAGGGACAAGTTGTTGCTCTAAGTAGAGTAGTATCTCAGGGTCATAGGTGAGGGCAGTGGGAGACTAATAGACAGATTGGGGCTGCATCTGCTGTGATCTGGCCTCTGCTGTGTTCTGTTGTGGCTTAGAGATAGCTGAGTCTGTCGATAGAGTGGTTAATGTGTTCCTCCTCTCACCTATGGTCACAAGCTTTGGGTGGTGACCTAAAGAGTTTGACTGTGGATACAAGCATCAGGACTGGACTTTCTCTGAAGTGTGAGTGGGCTCTTTCTCAGAGTTATGGTTTTGAGTTCAGTCATTCAGGTAGAGGCAGGTGAGGTGGTTCTGGTATCTGAATATAATGCCTCATGGGCCCCTGATAGTTGAGGGTTCTAGGCATGCCCTACCAGGAGGAAGACTTAGGACAGTCGTGTTACTGGGTTAACGGGTTAGGGATCTCAAACGTTTGTTCCAACCTTAGCAGGTCTAATACTAAACTTCTGGCTAAAGATATAGACTTCGAAAGCTGAAGTACATGCCAAAACCCGCGGATTCTGGGACTTGTAGAAGGCGATAAAGGTGGGCGTCCCACAGAATTCTTTGCAGACTTGCTCTGTGAGGTTTTCGGGTAGGAGAGGCTCCCGACCCGGCCAGAGATTGTCAGGGCCCACCATATACCTACCGCTAAGCCAGCTCCAGGACAAAGACCGCGTCCTGTAATTATACGCCTTAACCAGTACTAGGCAAAGGACCTTTCTATCCAAGAGGCCCAGCAAGGAGTGAAACTACAGTACCATTGTGGTGTGTGGAGTACCGTGAAGTGATGGCTGAGCTGTATAAATGAGGACTCAAGCCTGCACAACTTCACTGTGGCTCAGGTAGTTGAGCAGATCAGCTACTGATTGGAAGGTTGGGTTCGATTCTCGTCTTCCCCAGTCTGCATGCCAAATATCCTTGGACAAGATGCTCAACCCCAAGTTGCCCTGCGATGACCTGCGATCATCGGAGTGTGAAATGTTGGTTAGTTTGCACTTGAGATTAGAAGTGTTTGTATGAGTGGGTGTGAATGCGTTGAATGAGGCATGTGCGCTTTAAGTACTCCGGGAGAGTAGAAAAGCGCTATATTAGAATCAGTCCATTTTGGTGCAAGATGCTGGCTTCCCCAAATTTGGTTATGGGTTGTGTTGTGATTTTATGTTAAGTCAGCTCTTAGACAGGAAAAAGCTTTTTCTTCTTCTTATTTTTTATTTTTTTTTATTGGAGTGTATGCAATGTGTTTTGGAGTGCTTGCTGCTAGTTTTTCTTCAGCAGCTGTCTTGTGGATGGATGGGGTGGATGCGGAATGGGGGGAGAGGGGAGACATCCTTCAGAGCCGGGGTAGTTGTATGTTGTTCTGTCAAGTTGGGGGATTCCGGAACCATTCCACTCTCTGTTGTCTCTACTTGTCTTCTTTCTTGTTTCTATCGTACTCTGTTTTCACCTGCAGTTGTTTTCTTAAATTTTTAGTGCAGGACTATGGGTAGTTACTTAAAACTTTGTAAGCTGGAATGTCAAAGGTTTAAACCATCCTGTGGAGAGGAGGGAACAAAAAAGAAAGTAGGGTGCTCCGATATATAAAGCAGCTGTTGTCATCCTACCAGAAACACATATCCGTGGTTCAGATAACTCTCTTCTTATGTCCCGTTGGGCAGGGCAGCATTTTCATTCCACTTTTCAGGCTAAGGCCAGAGACTTTTTTTTATTCTAATTGATGAAAAATATTCCCTTTGAGAAACATAATGTAATTTCTGGTACGAGTGGCCGGTATGTTTTTTGTTTTAGGAAAATACAATAATACAAAAGTAGTGTTAGCAAATATATATATGCCCCCAATATAGATAATGTAGATTTCTTTCAGCGTGTTTTCTCACTGTTGCATGATCTGATTCATACTTGGCAGTGGCCTTAACTGCTGGTTGTACCCTGTCTTACCCGAATCCCTGCACTGTCAGTAAATATGCTCTTTTCATTCAATCCTTTCTATCTAACTGTGGTGTCTCTGATGTTTGGTGCTGTTTACACCCCCCACAGAAGAGAGTACTTCTCCCCCACAGGTACACCATAATTACTCTAGAATTGATTATTTTCTCATTGTTAATAGCTTGACTCCATGTGTCCAATCCTGTAAATACCAGAGCATAGTATTATCAGACCACACTCCTGTTGTGTTATCAATGAGTTTCCCAGATGTCCCTAAACCCAGACGACAATGCCGTTTTAATTCAACTCTCCTGGCAGATGTAAAACTTCCTAGAATTCATTAATGACAAATAAACTTGTTTTTTAAAACAAATACCACAGGAAAAGCTTCTAGCCTAATCATTTGGGATACACAGAAAGCCTTTCTCCGGGGGGAAATTATCTCCAATACTGCTAATATCAAGACAAAGGCCCGTTTAGAATGACTCGACTTAGTCAACCAAATCAAAGAAATAGACCTGCTCTATGCTAGGGTAAGAAGCCCAGACTTTTACAATAAGCGTGTGGAGCTTCAGACTAAATTTGATCTTCTCTCAACACACTCAACTGAACGTCAGCTCCTGAAGAGTAAGAGTTTGTTTTATATTCATAGTGACAAATCAGGTAAGATGCTAGCCAGCCAGTTAAGGGGCTTGCAGGCAAAACAACACATCACAAAAGTTAGAGTTGGTCTATCCTGTAAACACAGGATAGACCAACCCATTACACAAGAGGAGCTGGGAACAGCTATTTCCTCACTGCAGCCTGGAAAATTTCCTGGACCTGACGGCTTTCGAGTAGAGTTTTTCAAAGCTTTTTCATCATTGCTTTTCCCTTAACTAAATTTAGCCCTCTCCGATTCATGGAAGTGTGGTAAACTTCCGCCATCCTTTTACGAGCCAAGTATCGCTCTTGTTCCAAAGAAAAGTAAGGATCCACGGAAATGCTCATCCTATTCGTCTCTAGTCAATGTCGATGCCAAAGTTTTGGCACGCAGATGGAGAATATTTTGCCTTTAATTATTGTAATGAACCACGGGAGACCCGACGACACTTCCACGTTAAACATTCTTTATTATCATTCATACACACACGGTTGCTGTTAACAACAGTGAGCTGCAGCTCTCCCGCTGCCAGCTCCACACAACACTCACAACAACCACAACCCACAGGACCCAGTGCAAATAATAAAGGCGGCGGGCATGATTGCGGATGGCGTGCAGGTGCGTCCGCCCTCCCCGCAAGCCACCGCAGGCCACGTCCGCCACAATTATATTTGAAGATCAAACTGGTTTCATTAAGAATCGTTACTCTTATTTCATAATCCGCCGACTATTGGATATTTTATGCACCCCTCCGGCCAGAATCCCGAGTGCATTCTCTCCTTAGATGTGGGGAAGGCATTTAATCAGGTTGAGTGGAAATACTTATTTACAATTATACAAAAATTCAATTTTCGATCAAAATGTATTTCATGGATAAGGATACTATATATGTTTTGTAACGCCTCAGTTTTTACTAATTCCATACAGTCACAACCTTTGAACCTCCAACATGGAATCCATCAGGGATGCCCCTTAAGTCCTCTTCTCTTCAATCTGGCTATAGAGCCACTTGCCATCGCACTCCACAGCTGTGGGGAGATCGATGGGATCTGGAGGAAAGGAGATGAACACAAAGTATTCCTGAATGCAGATGACCTTTTAATCTTTATTTGAAACTCCAAAAGAAGTAAACACCCTCAACTGAACAAGTTTCAGCTCCAGAAGGCCTGGCACTGCCCAACTTTCAATATTATTATTGAGCAGCAAATATGCGCTACCTTATATCAGCGGTCCATAACCCCCGGGCCCGGGACCGGTACCGGTCCATGAGTCGTTTGGTACCGGGCAGCGAGAGTTGAGGTTGGGGTGTGAAATTTATGGTTTTCAGTGTTTTTATCATTAATATTTGTTTTTATTTAACACTGAAATGCAATAAATATAATATTATTAAAAAAAATTTGTTTTTATTATTTCCTCAGTTTCCCTGTGTCTTTTTCCGTGTGTTATGAATAATTTTTTTTGTTTTTTGGTACTGGTACTGGTTTTATTTTGTTGTTTTTATCTGCGACACCTTAAATATTGTTGGACATAAACCGGTCCGTGGCGCAAAAAAAGTTGGGGACCACTGCCTTATATCTTGGGTCTATTTCCAAAACAAAGATAATTGCCCGTCGTGTGTTCATGGAGTTGAACTCAACCACAGGCTCATCTGTCCTGGCCCTGATTGGATCTTCACTCCGCTTGCCCCCAAACAGGACAATTGATAATCCAGTTGTCTGGCACACGCTGAGGGTGTTGACATTTTGGTTTGGTTTCTCCCTTCTTCTTTTTTTTTTCTAATCCTTTTTTTCCCCCGACCATCATTATCTGATCCTATATTTGAGACTGGCATGATAGGGGCATTGCATGTTTCAATCATCTGTTTCAGCTTTCTGAGAAGGTAAATCTACCGCATACACATTTTATTTTATTTTTTTCAGATATCTGCAGATCAGACTTTTTATTTTGCCCCATTCTCAGACAGCAAACTCTCCAGTAGCACCAGCTGCTCCTTACTCTAGTTCCAACAGGTAAAGGGTTTATCTCTCTTATATATTTGACAGGCTGGCGAGCATGAAAGGTTCTCCTTTTTGTCCTGTTGTCATGCGTTGTTTTTTTTAAGCCTGGCTTGAGGGATGGGGCCACTGTGTGGCATTGGTAGGGGGTAAACTGATAAAAGCAATTAAAAGATAAGTGAATGTGTCATTAATCTGTATTCTATTATGTCAGCTCAATCATTGTGAAACATACTTGCTTATTGTATAATTGTTTGTATGTCTTTTTCTTCGTTGCTTCAATCCTAATAAAAATATCTCTGAGGGGAAAAAGAGACGGTTTAAATTATTGTGACCAACCAGTGTGTTTGTGGTCTTTGTAATTTAATTTAGTTATAAACCTTTTTGCTTGGTTCCATTTGTCACTATTGTAAATGTGGAAAATGCTATATATGTCTATACACAAAATACTAATACCAAATGTCACTGAAGTGGTGATCCTGTATTCAGCAACCACTTAAACAAATATTGATCACATCTGCAAAGTTGAGTACTTGAAATACATCCATAATTACATCTCCAAGTTTTAAATCCAGCAGCAATTTCAACCAGTGACAAGCTGCCTTTCTTTCCACAGGCTGTTGGCTTTTTACTTTGGATTATCTGCTGGTCAGATGTGTTTTATTCTTTCTGGGAAAGGAGTCATGTTAGCACCCCAGCACCTGTCCATCTCGTCAGTCCAACCTTACTGGGCCTCACCATGGTGAGCATTCACACTTTTCTGAGCTCCATAAACGGACAGTAAAGGTTTAAATGTATTTAGGGTAGTCTTTTTTTTCAGTTAACTCTTAAATTTATGGTCGTTAACATATATATTATAAAAATAGACTATTCTTTAAAATGTATATAAATATTGTAATGTGCTGCAGCTGTTGGCTGTCATGTTAATCCACTATGAGCGGATGAAAGGGGCTCAATCATCTGGAGTAATGCTGATCTACTGGCTGCTGGCACTGCTGTGTGCCACCGTCACCTTTAGGTCGAAGATCTTCCAGGCCTTGGAGCAGGTTAGTGCTCAGTGAGCAGGGCTAAACTCACTTTATTTAAATGATAATAACGTTAATGATCTGATGTGGTTCCCAGCAGAAGAGCTGGTATAGTAAATAAACCAAATAAGCTCATTTGGTTAAAAACATCCTTTTCTGTTGTGCAGCCTCAGACAGTGTGTGTGTGGAGGTACACCACCTTTTATATCTACTATGCGCTGCTGCTGATTGCTCTGTTCCTGTCCAGCCTGACCGACCAGCCACCCCTCTTCTCCCGGGATGTTAAAGACTCGGTGAGACTACCTGACATATCTCTTTCTCTTGCTACAAACCAGTTTTCTTTCCTTGTTACTCATTTATTCTCAGAGTACTTACCCCTCTCAGTTCAGCTCGGCCTTTGTTCCAGTGAAAGAACCGTAATGCTTCAGCATGCCAAGACAGTTTGGACATTTTGATGCTCCCAACTCTTTGGGAACAGTTTGGGTGATGGTCCTTTCCTGTTCCGACTTGTGCACCAGTCCATAAAGACATGGATGAGTGAGTTTGGTGTGGAAAAACTTTACAGGCCTGCACAGAGCCCTGAGCTCACTCATCAGTGTCTGACCTCACAAATGTGCCTCTGGAGCAACGGTCAAAGATTCCCACAAACACACTCATTAACCTGGAGAGTCTGCCCAGAAGAGTTAAAGCTGTTATAGCTGCTAATGGTGGGCCGGCATCATATTAAACCCTATGGATTAGCAATGGGACTTGACTCAAGTTCATAAGTTTGTGTGAAAGGAGAAAAATGAAAATTCATGTATCAGTTGGTAATGTCTTCTGCTCTTCTAAGCCACGATATCTTTGCACCAGAGAAACCATTTGAGTCTAACTACAAGATGTTTGTCTTAAGAATCCCTGCCCTGAGCCTGGAGCATCTTTCCTCTCAAGAATAACCTTCTGGTGGATCTCCAGGTAAGAACACGCTGTTCCACGCGTGTAAATGTGGTCTTTGTGCATTTCTGTGTAATAAAATTCATGAATGAAATCTCACGTCAGTCGGTATAATCTATAAACAAGGAACTATTTTATCGATATTTAAAACAAGGTTGTCTTCGTCATTGATATTTCTAGTTTCTGCATGCTCCTTCAGGGCTTTGTGGAAACGTTATTGCAGATTGAGCTTCGGCATATTTTGTGTTTTATCCTCCTCCTACCTATCCTAATCTCTCCACTAGAATGATGGTGACAGGCTACAGGCGGCCACTGGAGCAGAAGGACCTGTGGTCTTTGAACGCTGAGGACTGCTCCCATAGAGTGGTCCCAACGTTGGTGAAATGCTGGAACACACAGTGTCAAAAATGTAAAAGGTCAAAAACTTATTTATATAATAAAATATTATCCTGCAAATTCTTTGGGAAACATTCAGCCAAGTTAACCCTACGTTCTCTTTCATTGTTTCTTCACAGGTCACAGGAGAAAATGCTGTACTCGTCAAAGCAACCCCCCCACAGTGAAAACCAGGAGGGCCAAGCTGTGGAAGAGTCTGAAATCTTGATTCTGAGACCTCAAAAGAAAACTAAAGAGCCCTCACTGTTGTGGGCATTGTGCCTCACGTTTGGGCCCTACTTCTTCATCTCCTGCATCTATAAATTAATGCAAGACATCCTAATGTTTGTTGGCCCTGAGATCCTGCGGTGAGGAGTTTTCTAGACCCTTTAATAACAGCTCAATGACATTGAGTCATTGAGCTGTCTGAAGTTGCGTCATGTATTTCTCATACGCTGGAACTTTGTTTCAAATTTAAATAATCGGGAAATCGCTTCAAGATTCAAGATTCTTTATTTGTCACATGCAGGTTATACAGGTACAACACACAGTGAAATGAACCTGACACGCTCCTCGACTGTGCAAAAAGAAAAGGGGGGGGAAGGGCACAATATATAAATATATATATATACTATATACATAATATATAACAATAGATATTTACAAGATATACAGTCATACAGTCACGGTGTGTGTGTGTGTGTGTGTGTGTGAGGGGGGGGGCAGCATTTTCTGGTTGAGAGTGCGGATGGCTTGGGGATAGAAGCTCCTCTTGAGTCTCTCTGTCCTTGCTCGGATTGTGCAGAACCTTCTGCCGGATTGCAGAAGTGTGAACTGCTTGTTTCCAGGATGAGACGGGTCCTTCAAAGCCCATCTGTCGCACCAAATATGTTTTTGCCAGGACTGCTCTGCCTCAAACTCCTCCCACACAAGTTTTTGCTAAGCTACCTTCCAAGCTGCGTTCCGCTTGGCTTTCCGTTCCCATCAGCGGGCTACCCAAGCACGATAGGATTTCTCCTTCAGCTAGATGCTCCATTCACCTCTGGTGTCTGCCATCTGGTCCAAGGATTAGGACTGTCACCGGCACTAACCACCTTGCAATGTTCCGAGCCTCCCGGTTGGAGTCCAGGACAGGGGGTTCTGCCAGGGACTCGTAGCACACCCTCACCAAACGTGTAGGTGTGCCCGGTCTGCCACCAGATGATAATCAGTCACAGTTCAGCGTTGATACAACCCAGACATCCCTGTGTTCCAACATGTGTTCCTTATGCACAAACCATGATCTGCACAGAAGTCCAATATGACAGAACACTGCTCGGGTTCAGATTGGGCAGGCTGTTCCTCTGAATCACGCCCTCCCAGGTCTCGCTGTCATTTCCCATGTGAGCGTTGGAGTCTCCCTGTGGGACTACAGTCGCCATGTGGAGCACCCACTCAGTTACCTTAAGAAAGCTAGGTACTCCGAACTGAACACAAAATCTAAGGATTGCAAATGTGAACCAGCCTGATGAAAGACCAACTTTACATTCATATGATGGACTCTAGGTGTCAAAGTTGAGGAAGGGATGGCAAACACTACTATTCAGTAGGAAGTGTGATATATTACTTTGAGCTGCTCTGTGTTTTTCTGCAACAAAAAGTACACGAAACAGTTTTAATAAGGACTAAGGGGAGGGCCACGTGTGCTTAATGTTCCCTTGTTTCTTGTTTCTCGGTAGACTGCTTATCGAGTTTGTCAATGATTCCAGCGCTCCCTCCTGGCGGGGCTATTTCTACGCTGCTCTGCTCTTCGTCTGCACCTCCGTGCAGTCACTCATCCTGCAGAAGTACTTTCATGTATGCTTTGTGTCAGGCATGCGTTTACGCACTGCAGTCATTGGAGCTGTCTATAGGAAGGTAATGGACAAGCATAAATGCCACTTCAGACCAATTGTAGATTCTTCATGATGAAGGTTGATAAATGTAATGCTGATTAAAAAGTGGTCTGAAACTGACTGTTATTCTCTCTGTATGCTTCTGCTGAAAAACCGTTATTTCATCGCTTCATCTGCTCTTCAGGCCTTGGTCATAAGCAGCGCAGCGCGGCGAACCTCTACAGTGGGGGAAATTGTCAACCTGATGTCAGTGGACGCCCAGCGCTTTATGGATCTCATCACATATATCAACATGATATGGTCTGCTCCTCTGCAGGTGGTGCTGGCCCTCTACTTTCTTTGGCAGGTCAGGTTGAGAAGAGGGACTAAACTTTAAGTATTTGATTGAAAACATTTTTTTAAAACTGCTTATGTCCTTAAATTGATGTAAAAATAACGAACTTGATTGTCCTTGCGCAGGACGGAGTCTAGATGATGTTTAATGTAATAATTGTCAGTTATAGCCGTTTTTTCCTTTTAAAAAGTGCAAAAGAATCCGTTTGTAAAAAGTGGCGCTCTTCTTGTGGAAGGCTTGCAGTGAACATGGTTGGATGGTCTCGGTGTAACCGTGTGGTGAAGATTTTCAGTCACACTAGTGAAACTGTTTCTTTGTTCTCATGGGAGCAGAACCTGGGCCCGTCTGTGCTGGCTGGAGTGGCTGTCATGGTTCTCATGGTTCCTGTTAATGCTGTCATTGCAATGAAAACCAAAGCTTACCAGGTGGGACTTTATTATTACTACATCCTACACCTGTATACACCTGCGTTACATTTTCATGTTCGTGTAGCGTTATCATTAAAGACTGGTAATACAAGTTGAGCTGAAATAGTTCTACCTGTGTCAGTAACACATCAAATGAAAGAGGAGACTTTGTTTTACTTCCTGAATGCTAATAACAAAGAACCAAAAGAGGAGAATGAAAATATTTGGGAAAATTTTGCAAAAGTCTAGTTTGCTGCAGTGTAGTGACATGGTGGTGCAGTGGTCTGCATTATTGCCTGGTTTGAATCCTTCATCCATGTGGAAGCCTCTCTGTGGGGAGCTTACATGTTCCCCATGCAGGGTGCTCCTGCTTCATCCATGCTAGGTTCGTCAGTGGTTTTTAAATTGGGGGTATGTGTGAATGTCGTTGTCGTAGTCCTGTGACGGACTGGGAGCTGGTCCACGGTGAATCTCACCTCTACCCTGGGAACGCTAGGATAGGGCCACGTCCACCCACCCAATCCTGGGATGGATGGATCCATGTCAAACTTTACTGGAGTTACAGCATTTTCAAGTAAATACTGGACAGTGCTCAATACAAATTATAAGTATACATTTCAGTAGCTTGTCTTTGTGATGCCTTCCATCCTGTATGTATATACTCCTGTAAGTGACTCTTTAGCATAGAGAGAACAGATGACTTAATGCAAACTTGTATGTAGTCAGAGGGTAGGCGGTTTGAGGGGGTAGGTTCCACTTGGACCACGCTGTCATACTTTGTCCTCTTGGCCCGTTCAGTTTGGTGTAAACTGTGTTTCCTCCCACAGTCCAAAGTCTGATATGTGAGGTTAACTGGTGCTTTGGTTGGTCACCATGTAAATGCCGGGCCATGTCTGTTAAAGATTATGTGATAATGACAGTTAGTGACAGCAAGAACAACGATTACTTTACACAAAGATGGAACACACACACACAGTGAAGCAAGGCAGCGTTCCTCCGACACCATGGTGCTACACATGACAGTGTTTGTGTTCGTTGCAGGTGGCTCAGATGAAGAGTAAAGACAATCGCATTAAGCTGATGAATGAGATGCTGAATGGCATCAAAGTGCTGAAGCTTTATGCCTGGGAGCTGGCCTTCAAAGGAAAGGTGTCAGAAATTCGTGAAAGTGAGCTGCGTGTCCTGAAAAAGGCTGCCTACCTGGGGGCGGTGTCCACCTTCACCTGGGTCTGTGCACCATTCCTTGTAAGTGTGCTGGGGAAGAAGAGTGACGCACCAGATGAATATTGCACCGTGTTTTTCAGAAATTACACACACATCCAAACGAGTAGCTGCAAGACGAGTCAAACCAAAGCACTGCACTTTATAGGAACAAGTGTCACTCTCATTATTTTCTACAAATCACTAGAAATTGTCATTACGATCTCTTTTGCAGGTTGCCCTGTCCACTTTCGCTGTGTACGTACTGATCGATGAACGAAACGTGCTGGACGCCCAGAAGGCCTTTGTGTCGCTGGCGCTCTTCAACATACTGCGTTTCCCTCTCAACATGCTGCCAATGGTTATCAGTAGCATGGTGCAGGTTTGTGTCCCTCTGTCTTCATGCTCATCCCGTCAAAAGAAACGCACTTCCTGAGCTGGGTTCAAGAACTCCTCAAGGTGAAAAGCCTTCGGTTTATCAAAACAATCGATGGATGCCGGTCTGTGCCAGTGCTCAAACAGATAGTAGAGCCTAATGGGTGCTACGATTGGTATACATGACTTTAAGGACCTTGAGTAAAAGCCTGGATGTTTTTTTGTTGTTAGATTAAAAGCTGTCCAGTGTAGGGTGTAAGAAAATCCCAGGAAGTTGAATGTATAAGAGATGGATGATGTGGCTCTACTCCCTCCCACTGTACAAAAATGAAGCCAAAATTTTAAGTAACGTAATGCTGATTTTAGACAAAGGTGGCACCACCCACACACGCAGGCTCAGAGTTACTGTAAATATCAGGATTAAATGTTTCCCTTTAACAAAAGACTGAGGATGATATAAACAACTGGTTTACACCCACCCACCCACTCTGCAGCCTGCTAACGTGAGCGCTCGAGTGGTTTTCCAGCGGTGGTTCGGTTGTGCTGCTACGTTGTGGTCCCCTACAGAAAAACTGAGACAAGCATGACGGTGTCATAATCAGTATTCCTGTCAGCTGCCTTAGCAGCAGCTTTAATGTATATTAATATATAATAATGTGAGAGGGGTCAGTAACACTTGAATGAATCGCATCTCGCATGTAAATAAAAGCCCGAGGGCAGAGTGTGGTGTCCGTGATGCGATGAGGTGTCATCGTCACCACTGGATGATGAACGTAGTCGTAACTGTTTGGGTTTTTTTATCATTATTATTTGTTTTAAACTGAGGTGACTGCTGTCGCTGCGCCCATCTGCGCTCATGCAGGTCTTTCCCACCTTGTTTGTGCTCAGGCCAGTGTGTCCCTGAAGCGACTGAGGGTGTTCCTGTCACACGAGGAGCTGCAGATGGACAGTGTCGAGCATAAAGCAGCAGAAGGCTGTGAGTCCTCCTTCCTTTAGTACTGATATACACTAATCCAGAGACAAAACCATGTGTATCTAGACACACACAGTACGTTAGCCAATGCATTTGTTCTCATTCAGCCCTGTACAGTATCTCTGTGACCGACGGTGTTTTCACTTGGTCCAGGACGGAGTCGCCAACACTCAAGAGGTGAGTGCTTTCTGTGCTCGCTGGCTTCATCCTTGACTTTCAGTTGCAGTGTATGAATCTATGGTTACACTTTGCTTGTAATCTGAAACACAAACCTGTATGTCAGTGTGGAGAGGACTAGCACAGTGAGAGCGATCATCCACACCCAGCTGAACTTGCCCCGCAGCCACTGCCTTACCACAATTTAAATATTTATAAACAAAAAAGACTATTCTTTAATTAGTTATGTAATGAATATCTCATCACTGTTGAGCATGACTGTTCCTTACCTGCAGTTGACGTGTACGCACTCTCTTTGTTAAGGCTGAACATACACATCCCAGAAGGCTCCCTGGTGGCTGTGGTGGGACATGTGGGCTCGGGGAAGTCATCGCTGCTCTCTGCACTTCTTGGAGAGATGGACAAACTTGAAGGATCTGTCACTGTTAAGGTGAATGCGCGCACACACACACACAGTCTGCTGCTTTTCCTACAGGAGAAATTCCCATTAGATTTCCACAGCTTGGCCACAGGTCAGCTGTTGTCCTGTTACAGCTCTTCACACTGTTACAGAGTTTCCACACACACAGGTTTGTGGAATGGCCAGTGTTGAGTGTATTTCTACAGTACGTCTCATCAGCTCTTTTAGGAATAAAGCTCAAATGAAGACTGCATTGATGCCAAACTGACAGAAAAGTGCGTACACACCAAACGTGATGGAAGCGCCACACGTCCCCTAGCTGGTGGCTTGCATATTTGCACCTGGAAGCACGTCCAACGCGCGTTAAAATATGCAATTTTCACGCGCGTGAATCGGAAATGTGGGAGGAAGTAGTCTGTTAACAGGTGGAAAACATTAGTCATAGAGAAATTATATTCAGTGGTCCCTCATTTATGGCAGCAGGGGTTCTCAGAATAACTAGCCCCTCCCACACACACTTTATACACTTGTTTTCAGACATACCTTAACGTTACTCACAGTTCTCACAAGTTGATTCTCAAAGTGCAAACCTTCGTAGATTTTAAAACGTAAAAGTATTATTATGTTTTTTCTTCGTCTGCGCGTCACTGTTGTGCACCTTTTCCCCCTCCGGTGCAGGTGCCTATTTCCCAATGAGGTCATAGTTATGGGTGTTTTTGTGCTGCTATTTTCTATTGGAAGTGAAGGTTATCAAAACCAAACATGATAAATTTGTCAAGCGCAGGAGACACGACACGGAGATGTCAGTCAGGCTGCAGAATGCACTGCGCATAGTTGAAAGATTGTACTGTGCAATAAAAAAATCTGTGAAAAAGCGAGGCAGTGAAGGGGGAACAGCGAGACCACTGTGTACTGTTTATTAATGAACAGTGACATATATACCTATATGACAACATGTATAGCCTCTCTCGTGTCAGCCAACACCCCTGGAGCTGGGCGTGCACTGGATGATTTTTGGCTCATTTTGAGCCGATTTTCCAGTCGTGCGACCGTTTTGGGCATCAGCCCGAGTTTCGCCTTAATCGTGTCGTGCATGGTGTAGTATACACGGGGTAACGAGACGCGATTACCAGCTCACGATCGTCAATCGTTTGGTCGTAGGAAAATCAAACCTGTTTGAAATCCCGTCGGCTGTCGTGAGGGCGTCAACGCAGCCTCTCACACTGCACACGCTCAAACACACACATGGAAGTGAAAAGACGGAGCAGGGCGGCAGTGCAGTGTGTGGTCTGGACACAAGCGATGGACGCACAACTGGTAGAACTTTGGCGAGCTCATCCGAGCCTTTTCGATGTGGCCAAACAGAATTATCACGACCACAACAACCATGAAAAGAGGAGGATGGACGTTTTTCATTAGCAATTTAGCAAAGTTGATGGTGGTGGTGTGAGTCTGTGTGAGTGAAGGACAGAGAGACAGATTTTGTGTTATAACCTTCATGTTATGGACGCACAGTGTGAGCACTCAGGTGAGACCCTGCATCGTGACCTATGACCTTCGAACCCGTGAGATTCAATCGTACGGTTTGAACAGGAGCTGAATGACACGACTGAAAAAATCGCACAGTGTGTGCCCAGCTTAAGTGTGAGTCCAGCAATGAGGTTTCTGCTTGCAGGATGTTCAAAGGAGGGATGAGGTGCATTTCTGTCCTACTACCACTCAAGATGAATTTGTACAGTTCAAGACTCGTCCAAAGAATTTAGTTTTCTTTTCAGACCAATCATGTCAAGGATCCTGGAAGGGTGGCTCAACATCTTTGGACTGGATCATCACCCCAAAAAACCTGACCTGCATGACAGAGTAACATCAAACATCTTCATTTAGTCATGTGCACATATATTCTTTTCTACATTTCCTTCATACACGAGCAAATTTGCACTTTCTGTCTCTCCAGTATACAGAAAGAATGACAAAGTATCTCAAGACACTGACAATGATAATTTCTTACTTTGGTAAGGTGTGAGGTCATGACAGTACAAGGTGTGTCCTTGCTACACTGCACAGCATACGCTATGAGGTTTAGCATGTGTTTGGAAGGTTGTTTTTTTTTTTTTTTCTTTTAGCATGAACCAGTTAATCCTGAGGGCGGAGCTGGGTCTGGATTTGGGGGCGGGTCCGAGGGCGGGGCTGGGTCCGACGTGAACTGGGATGTAGTGCTTTGAGAAATTTCTCCTGAAGAAGCCTCTTGGATGGCAGGTGAAACATTTTCACGAAATTTGAAGAGCTCCTTAGACTGCCATGCCCCGGCTGACTGAGGACCCACACAGACACAGACACAGAATATTTGATCGCGTACAAAAGCACCAGCTTTGATAAGCGATGGAAGGAAGGATGCAGAATTACAATGAAACTCTTTTGGACAGCAGTCTTTTTCACAGCAGCGTTTGAATGACTAAAGGACATGGCTATGGCCAGTAGTGCTTACATTGTTTGATTTACTGCGATTATGATAATAACAAATGACAGGCAGACTTAGTGTTTAATTTAATGTCCGACGAATGTAAGGTCTGTATGTGTGTCCTTTGCCACGCAGGGTTCTGTGGCTTACGTTCCCCAGCAGGCCTGGATCCAGAATTCCTCTTTAAAAGACAACATCATCTTTGGTCAAGAGAGACGAGAGTCCTGGTATCAGCATGTGGTGGAGGCGTGCGCCCTTCAGCCTGACCTTGAGATACTTCCTGCAGGAGACGACACTGAGATAGGAGAGAAGGTATGAGCCCACAGTACCCACAGAAGTTTAACCTTCAGACTTTTCACTTTTATTTTAATTCGTGAGTCTGTCCTGCTATAGAGAGCATGTGTCCACTGTGAATAACACGTTTCAGCTGTTAGTCTTTGAAATATCACGTTCTTATACAAATATGAGATCTCAAGAAGGACAGCAGCTCTACATATGCCACGAATATGAGCAAGTATGAAAATAAACTTTACACTCTTCATTAAATATTATCACATAGAGTTTTCAATGAAAAACATTGTTAATGCTTCCATTAGAATTAAGAGGTGAGTAAAAGCCACGCGTTGCTAATTAAATGCACTTAAAACTTCTGCAGTTAAACGAGCACATGTTGTGTCAGTGGCTTCGAGCGGTCCGGTGTGGTTTAACACAACACCACCGTCTTCCC
>VUQR01007584.1:18550-29496 GCA_015108515.1 Hemichromis elongatus | reverse complement strand
TATATGAGATCTGCAAAGTGCTTCCGCTTCGGCTATTTATAAACAGCTGAGCAATTAAAACATATTGCAGTATTATACAATGCACAGCAATTATAATACAGTCTTGATTAATGTTGTTTGGAAACAGTGTAAGTACAGTTCTTAAAAGCACTGCATACACAACACAAAGCTGGATATTAAACAAATGTTAGTTCGTGAGACTTTAAAGGTTGGAAGTTTTTGTGTAAACACTTTTAAAAACACTACTTTGAAAAGTGTTTTGAAAAAGTCTTTTCCTGTTTTTTTGCAGTCTGAAACGTCTTGAATGCAGGGCATGTTTCAACCTTTCAACGAGGCACACTGGTATTTTGTCACAATTATTTTAGGAGTTTCTTTCATGACTATGCTGAATGAGGCGATTTGTACAATTAAGGCACAGAAGCTTCAGCAATGTGAAGTTCGGAGACCTGGACAAACCCTCTGCTGTCTGCAGCAGGAGGCCTGACACCTGGGCAAACACTGCAGCCCAGTGATCTGTCATCAGCTATGGAAACCAGCACCAACTTGGTCGCTTTTGTCAGCGCACAAAAGAAAATGCCTTAAATTAATTTAGCACTCTGCATTCATCTTCTGTTGAGGCTTAAGACCTCATCTAAGCTTGCGAAACAGCGAGGAGCTCATGGGGCTTCATGTAAGAATTTTGGCTCATAGGTGAAGCCAAACGCTGTTAAGACGTGACATGTTGACTGTCTAGTGAAGTATGTGTATCCTGTTAATTCAGACAGTTGGTAATACCTGGGATCTACAAAGCCCTCAGATGTACTTCTGTGTGTATTTCTCTGATGTCTTTTACTCAGCCTTTCTCTTCAATACCAGACCTCTTGAGGACATACAAGATAATTGTCCTTCTCCCACAGACATCTTCAAATAAAACGCTGCCAATTCCAGCCTGTTTTGAGCACAGCAGTGATGACTTCTCAGAAGATTGCTGAGGCTTTGTTGATTCCTGATGATGCACAGAAATAAATATTTACATGGTCTGGAATGCAAATATTCAATGATAACTCGTTGTTTGACAGATTGACAGATTGTCAATAGGTTATTAAATTTGGTTCCCTCTGGATAATAAGTAACGCAAACAATTATACTATAAATGACCTAAATGTGCAGTAACAAGGTGGGTATGCGTGCTCAGTGTTTTTCTTTGAGCTGCGACACCAAAGCAAATACATAAAAAATTATACATACACAAATATGTAACTGCCGGCTTATTAGGGATTGTGTTTTAGGCCGTCCAAACAATAAGATTAAATGGGATAGAACAAGATTTTTGAACATGTATAAAATGAACCAGGCTCTATCTCATCAGTGAACACCTATTTTAATAACATAATGAGGTAAAATTTCAAAAAACGCATCTGCTAAATATAAAAAATTAATCCAGGATGTGTCTGCAGCGCATTCACCTTTAAAGTGCATCTCATTTGTATTCCACACAACATCTGCACATAGCATATCAGAGGGTTTCAGGACAGCTCAAGTTCAGCGGTTTGAAGATGTGCTTGGTGAGAGATTGTGGTGATTTGCACATGTGCAGAGGATGCATTGGACAAAGGATGTTAAAGAAGAGAGCTGCCAGAGGATGCATGCAGAGGGTTAGTGTGACAGAAGAGGATGCAAGGGATAGGGTGAGATGGAGGAAGATGAGCCGCTGTGGCGACCCCTAAAGGGAGCAGCTGCACAGAGTGACACTCATTTTTGTTCTTTGGCCTCATACAGCCAATGAACAAAATTAACCTATCCTTTGTGGGGATAGGTTAATTGATCAATCCAAATTGCCCATAGGTGTGAATGCGGGAGTGAATGTGAGAGCGAATGGTTGTCTGTGTCTCTCTGTGTTAGCCCTGCGACAGACTGGCGACCTGTCCAGGGTGTACCCTGCCTCTCGCCCTATGACAGCTGTGATAGGCTGCAGCACCCCCCACAACGCTGAAAAGGATACGCGGGAGCGAATGGATGGATGGATGGCCTCATACAGCTCAGTTTGATTGGTTCAGACTAACAAAATGCTGCATATGAACCTAACCTGTCTTTCATTGCAAAGAAGTACAACCTGAAGAGGTTCCTGTCCATTTAGAAAACAGATGATGATTAGCCTGAGATGAGTCACTGAGTATGGAAATCCTTAATATGTCATGCTAGGCACACAGCCCACAGTAACAACTGTAGCACTAGTTTGTTACAGACAGGCTGATCCAAGGGACTACACCAAAGGCCCACTAGATAAATAAAGACTATTTTGGAACTATAAACCAGCTAGATATTGAAAAGTAGCAGAAAGGGTCTTGTTAAAAACATGTATTGGGTTTTTTCAGCCCAGTGACAGAGTGGTAAACATGTACCTGGGTGTACTCTGGGCTCCAACCTGAACTGGATAAATCAAAATTACACCACTCCTTTTCTCAAATCCTAAATAAATTAAGCCAAAACCATTCACATCATTACAACTAGCTAAGAGTAAATGCGAAAATATGCCTTTTTCGAATCTGAGCGCACTGGCCTTTTCCTTTGAATAACACGGCTATTTTCTATTAAACCTGCAGCTATGAATGCATGCATTTATTGCAGGTATAAGTCTAGCACAAATGGTGTAACCTGATTGCCATTTCCATGGTAACATCATGTGACTTGGCTGCAATCAACGCTGCGTAGCTGTCACACAAAGCCATTTAGACAGCCAATTGAGGAGAGGCCTTGAGAGTAAGACGACCGGAGAGCCAGTGCAACAGGACCTTTTTTTTCTCTCAGTGGTGCATTATAGGGCACACTGCTCAGACGTGATCACACACCAGAGGAACTCATCTTAAGCTCTTTAAACTAGCCAGTAATCCGCCAATATGTGCAATGTGACATGAATCTTTTGGCTGGAAAGGAGGGCATGCTACTACATCGCATTCAGGTCACCTAATTCCTTGTCAGTGTTATCCATCCCACATCCATGTTGTTATTCTTAACAATAGTTGCCTTCAGATCAAGCACTTAAAAGAGCATTAGTGTATCATCTGGATTTACTTGAAAGGCAGGAGAATTTGGCAAACACGCCAGATACAAGTGAAGAAATCATTTTATCCTAAAATCTTTCTGTTAATTTTGCCGTCTGTTGCCTCGTATATGCTTCGACAAAACGCAAGTTGATCCATAATCGCTTTGGCTGTGTGTGACTCACTTATACCTAAATGTACTTACGCAGGAAACAGACTTTATCCACAGCTAAGCATGGCATCTTAGAGGATTGTGAACAGGAAATATGCGGATACTATATAACCAAGTCCTTGGTGACAAAAAGACTTCTGTAAGAATAGCACCTCTTTGATTTGTTCAATATTTTTTTAAAAGTTCTATAAATATTTATTGTTTTTTCTTTCAAGGTATAGTCCACATTAAGGGGGACTTTAAAGTGGCCTGGAGAGGTCAAACAGACTGAAACTGAAAAAGAGAAACATGAGCAAACAGAAAAACGCCGCAAATCACACAAAACACAACAGAAATAGAAAAAAATTCCATGAAAAAGGAAGAAACAATTCATTTTAAAAAAAGAAAATGTTTTTTTGTTTGTTCATTTTGTTTTGTTTTTTTACATGCTTCCATCTCCCGCATTTTTCTATTTGCTGGTGTTTTCTTAAGTTGCAGATCATCTGAGCTTTCAGGCCCACCATAGATTTTGAATCCCACATAGGACCATTGTTTACATTTCTGTTTGTTTCACTCTCTCTCCCCATTTTTTCTGTCTCCACTGCACAATCTAATAAAGGAAAAAGCCCCCCTGTAAAACAAAAAAAAAAAAAGAAAATTAAATTTAGGGCTGAAAAATTGCATCAGTGCACGTTTGAAAATATCTGCAGTTTCTTGTGAGGTCACTTGAGGTGAGGCCCAAACACGAGCCAATCGCCACAGACTCACGTGGACATGGGATGATTTTTTTAACACACCCTTTCAGGGCCTAAAGTTAAGGGTGTGTACATTTTGACCCACAGCTACATGCCAACATGAGCAGCTTCGAGTCACCGAACTGGATTTCTCGACCTTGGAGGCCTTTTTGGTTTTTTTGTTGTTGAATGAAGTCATTTGACAAGCCATTTGTCTCACTGTGCAGTTAACTGGAAGAACAGACCAAGAAGAATGGGCTTTATTTTCTGTTTTGTTGTTGTTGTTTGGGGGTTTTTTTTTGCACCAAAACTGCTAATGTTGAAGTACCAAAACAACACTGTACAAACCAATGAATGCCATCACAATAGTGTCCATCTTTTAGATATTTTATGATCCATGTAAATGAACAACCAGAAGAGCGTAGATAAAGCCTTAAAAGAAAACCAGGTTGTTGGCAAATCGACACCCAACTTTTAGCAAAAAAGTAATTTGAATAATGCATCTAACCTTAACTTCAGTCCCTTTGTTTATCATTTATAACTAAAATATGAATATTTAATTAATAATGTATCATTTACTGTAATCTAATTTTACATTTAAAAGATTTATTTTTAATTGACACATTTTTAGAAGTTGTCTTTGGACAGCAGGGGCCTATCTGGAATGATCCAACAGTACACAGGATTATGGATCTGTCAGGTATCCATAATGTTTACGGAGAGAATACAGGAAGATCTGATCAGTCACCAGTACTCATATGGATATTATCCAGATATCTATCCATCCATCCATTCTCGTCTGCTTATCCTTGTCAGGGTTCCTGCGGTGCTCGAGCCTATCCCAGCTGTCTTAAGGCGAGAGGCAGGGTACACCCTGGACAGGTCGCCAGTCTGCCACAGGGCAAACACATAGACACAGACAACCATTGGCATCTAGTGGCAATTTACTAACTGCATGTCTTTGGAATGTGGGAGACGGTCGGAGTACCTGGAGATATCCCACGCAAACACAGGGAGAACGTGCAAGATATGAATATCATAAAATGAATTGTGTTGTTGAATTCAAGAGATGTATATCACGAAGATTAAAGATGTGGCAAAATGTCATCAAAGATCTTTTGGGAAACTGGGTATATCGTTAAAAGTATTGTGAGTACATTATTTTCACATAGATTTTTCTTTGGTCACATACTACTGGTTGCTATTCTACTGCCACATAAGTAAGCAGATATAGAAAAACATAGTGATAGTCATATGAAATGACTTTATTTGGAAAGTTAAGGAAAACTGTATATTGTCACAGACGATTCTGCTAATTTTACATTGATATCGTTAATAAATGTGTCATTACTTCTTACGTGGAGAAGGTTTAAAATAATGTTATGTAATGCATGTTTTTAAATAAAATAAGCAGCTAATAGCTTTCAATAACATGTGAGAAAAGATCTGCTAAAGCATGCAGTGTTTGCACAAGACAAACAAATACAGTCAGGCTGACTTGGTCCTTTAGCATGTAAAATGCAATGTAAGTTAATAGTTTACTGGGATTTAATAGCTGGGAATCACCATGACTGCCTCCTTGCAGGTGCATCAATTTTTTGTGCAAAGCTTAATATATGAATAAAAACATTTCAAAAGCTATTGGGGTGATTCATAAGATATCAACTTTAACATCTTTATCTTTCAGTCCCCAGCTTACAAATCCTTCCTAGATTTCCTTCAATTCAGCCAGAAGATGAACAATATTCTTTGTCTGCAAATCCAGTCTCATGGCTGCCTTCCCTGCAGGTTTCTTTTCAGCAACAGGTTAGCCACAAGGGCAGATTAAGCCTTTTCCCCTCCCCAGCCATCCAGTAACGCCAGCAGGCTGTATAGAGCCCATGTTGGGTTTTGCCTGTTGAATAGTGGCTTATGGCAGCTAAAGACCTCTAGAGGGGGAATCCTGAAGGGGATTACTCTCACGTCCTCCATGAAGTGGGAAATCAAAACACGTCTCGAGCGTCTGGGGGTGATCTAAAGCATTGAGCATTCCCCCACGTGCACGCCCGCACACACAAACGCAAGCGAACACGTCTACGCTCATTTGTCAACATGCACAGTTGCACAACCTCACAGATACAAGCATACACAAGTAAACTTTAGGGATATTGGATGCTCCTGTTCCTTTTACCCATTGACACCCAGAGTGTTTTTGATACCCACGTATAGACATCTAACAAGGGCCAACTCCACTCTGAGAGGATTAGTGTAAGTCGGACTGATAATGAAATCATGGACTGAGGAGCTCTTTGGAGGATTTTATACAAAAGAGACTTGAATTACTTTGTCTTTTCTTTTTTCACATCCTTTATTTTCTATGGTGAGAACATTACAAACAGTATGAATTCTGCAGCACATGTCCTCATGTGGCCCCTCCCCATCCCTCCAAGCAGGGAACCCCAACATTTCCACCATCCATAAAGAAACTGCTTAGCCTTCTCTGATCAGCAGCGGAACACATCATCATGGCATTAAGCTGCTGTAAGGCCCGCATCTTCTTTCACCGCAAGAGTTCAGCTGGGATTACACAGACTATCAGCATTCTCCTGCATAAATAGATTAAAAACTAGGCTGTGCCATGGTGAATTGTGAAGTGTCATCATGAATTTCTAAATTATTGTAGAAATGCAGCGAGTTGTCTTCATTTTCCCCTCCATTCGTCTAGTGTCTCGGTGAGTGGTGCAAGGTTATATGTAAATTTGCATACATCAACTGTACGTGGAGAAACTGCAAAACCGTTTCTTAGACAAGAAACGGTATAAAAACTATACAAACAATATAAATACCTTGTTGGAATATACAAAATCTGAAAGGTAGATGCAATTTATGAGCGTTGTTTTAATAAATATTATGTAATTTCAATTAAATTAACTTAATATATTATTAGTTTTCCTGAATTCCTGCACTATTTCAAAACTTTACCACATTTTTCCTGATCTGCTCGTGTCCCCTACATCAAAGTTAATTATAATAATATAAATTGTTTGTTTAAATTGAATTAAACCCATCAGTGAACTAAATAGAACAACACATATTGTTAAAGCTGAGGCCTTGATGAATTTTTAATACAGGCGAGTAAAAAAATAAGATACGCCCTCTTACACTTTTAAGGTTCACATATCAGGAAATAATAAAAATCATCTTATACTTATCAGGACTTAAAGTTAGGTAAATACACCCTAAGATAAACCTCATTTATTTAACAAAAATGTAGCCAAAATGCACAAGCATTTGTGAAAAGCAGAGAGCAACCTTCAATTGGTATTAAAAGGATAGATAGTAGCCAGGTGCTGTTAATCAAATGCACTTGATTAATTAATTGATCATCAGAAATTGTGAGCACCTGTATAAAAGCAGATGGTTTGTGAGTTTGCAGTTTGGAGTATTCGGGTGTGTGTTAACACGATGCCAAGAAGGAAAGACATCAAAAAAGATCTTGGAGAAGCAACTGTTGCTGCTCTGAGATCTGGGAAAAAATGTTACAATGCCATTTCCAATTAATTTGAAGTCCTTTGTTCTACAATGAGACAAATCGGAAAAAAATCAAGACAGTTGCTAACATTTCAAGAATTGAAATTGAAAATTGAAATTGAAATTGAATTGAAATTCACCCCAAGGTCAGACTTGCTAAAGGTAACGTTCATGACAGTACAATTAGAAAAAGATTAAACAAGTATGGCTTGTTTGAAAGGGGTTACAGTAGAAAGCCTCTTCTCCCTAAAAAGAACATGGCAGCATGGCTTAGGTTTGCAAAATTACATGTGAAAAAAAAAGTGCAGATGTTGGTAATAATGCACAGCACCATGTTTGATGAAAACTATACACAGCAAACTGCAAAGCACGGCGGTGGAGGGGAGATGATTTATGCTTGTTTTGCAGCCACACGCTGATCAATCATAAACTCCTCTGTATACTAAAGTATTCTAGAGTTAATTGTGAGGCCATCTGTCTGACAGATAAAGCTTGGCCCAAACTGGGTCAACAGTCAGGACAACGATCCCAAGCGTGGCAGCAAATCTACAACAGAATTGCTTGAAAAGAGAAGAATTGAGGTGTTAGGGTAATGGCGCAGTCAAAATCCAGACCTCAACCTGACTGAAATGTCGTGGTGGGACTTGAATAGAGCTCTGCATAACCAAATGCTTACAAACTGAAGTAACGCCGTAAAGAAGAGTGGGCCAGAATCCCTCCACCAGGAAGCGAGAGACCGATATAGTCACACAAAAAATGATCACTTCAAGTTGTTGCTAACCCAACAAGCTACTAAACGACTGGACGCACTTACTTTTTGTTTTAGTGCTTCTGCTTCTTCTACTCAAAGTCACCACGATGTATTATGCCATGTGTTTTTCATTAAAGGTTGTATTCACCTAATTTTAAGACCTAATAAGGATGAGATCATTTTTCATTGTAAAAACTTAGAACTGTCAGAGGCTGTTCTTTCTTCTTCCATGACTACACATACTGTTTTGAGGCTCTGGTATTTATGTGATTTCTGTTATGTAATTATGCCATTAAATGTCATTTTACATTATGCCACGCCATGTCACGTTAGTTCATTTTATGTTACCACTATGCCTTGTCTTTGTTTTGCACACCATCAGAAGGAACATATTAATACTTTATTAGAAACTACATACAGTAAAACGCCATTCAAGGACCTGTCCACCCACATCATCACATCATCAAAAGGAGGATTTTCAATCTTAGGAACTTATCTTTTAGCATTTACAATTGCAGTGAGTCATGCACAAACGCCCTTTTAACTTGCTGTGAGGGAACACAAGCATAAACAGCTGTTACTTGTGAAAAGAAGGTTACTTTACTGTTTGGCAAACATTTAGAAATAGCTTGCCCTCCATTCAAGTTGGTCAGACTAGAACAATTTGCTTGAAGTGTCGAGTCACAGCTCCAGTGAAACTGACCTGTAGCTTATGCACAAAGAGCTTGGGGAGAAATGTAGGTCAAAAGCTAATTATGTGGTCTGGCAAGTGGGGCTTATATCAAGAAATTTCTCAAGGGCTACAACAGATCTGCCTGCACATGCTTGCTCAAGACACGTACCATGTGATCCATTAGGCTATTATTTGTTTAGGTACAAGACACAGTCACACCTTCACCTCATGAACTTAATGGTCTTCGAGAGCCAAAGTCCAAATGTCAGTGGCGGCTGTCACCATGCATTGTTGACTTAAATTAAAGGTAGAATTTAACGTGTGCAATCATATTTGTCAAAACCATCCCTCGTGGAGGGTCTCACATTAGAGCAGTAATTTAGGGATCAGGAAGGGAGAGCCACCTGTTGAGAGACAGAGGGTAGAAAGAATCCGCAGGCCTTCCCAGAATACCTTCGTTCATAGCCAGGAAGTACAGTTTCGGGGCTTAATGTTGCATTCCAAACGTTGCCTCTCACAAGAATGCCGCTTCCAAAGTTTGTGAGATTAATATTTAACACAACATTGGCTGGAAATGCTGCTGCAGCTCAGAGTCTGCGGTTTACCTGGCTGTGTTTTCCTAAGAGCTCTGCTGCCACCGTTATCAGGCTTTCTTCATAGCAAAGTCTCGAGTGACTGATGCACAGGTGATTGTAAAGTAAAGGATTTCTGAGGAATATTTTCCACTTGACATCAAGAAGTATGTCAAATATTATTTAAATTAATAGATTACTTAATATTATCAAATTAAAATAGATATATGCATTCACAAATAACAATGCTATTCATGTCTAAATATCTCATAACAATATCTTTTCACATTTTAGCCAGATGAATTTGAAATACCTCACCTAATTTCTCTATGGCTGTAATTATTTAAGGATAATTAGTTAATGCTGTATAATTTCTCCCCCCTTGTCTTCCTATTATAACACGTTGCTAAGAATGTTTAAAACATCTACTATAAGGTGCCATATACTTGAATTAGGAGCAACCTGGGCCCTTTGACAGATCCACATATTGCTATAGCAACAACAGCCTAGCCATTGAGATATGAACAATGTGGTGGGGCAAATAGAGCAGGCTGAGATTGGAAACACGGGAGAGATTGGAAACTCCAGCTATAATGAAGATGTATTGGATGCCGCCTCTGTTTCAGCTGCAGATCATTCAAACTGGCATTCCTCTGGCCTTGTCAATGTAGTATGTTCCTCAAATTTAGAAGGAACTGAATAAATTTGCGATCATTATCAATAAAACGATAAATGATAATTGTCGTAGACCTTTAGTTATAGCAATTTAGATGCAAATTATAAAAATGCAGCAACACAATAAGGCTTCTGATCCATTATTTTTATGTATCACAATGATGCTGTCACTATAAAATCAACTGCGTGCATAAAAAGGCTGCGGCAGACTCTTATTTTTATTTTTGTGCAATTCTGAATCTGTATTTTGATGCCGTCATTGTCGGCGTTACATACTCTGCTTGATTGCTGCTCAATATTTATGAGTAACAAAGCACATCAAGCGGTGCAAGAGGCAGTTCTAGCTGCACAATGAAAAACATCCTCCTGTTATTAGTTTGATTCATTACTGTGTCATTTTAGTTCTAGGTGCAAATGGGACCGCTCACCTGCAAATCAAATATGCCCGTTTTTCATCAGGTATGCTGTACTGTTTATCTAGTTTGTCTTGTTTTACTGTAAGCTGCCGGTTTTGGAGATACTGGGATGTTCCCTATAAGATTTGGAGATTTAGTTCATACAAAGGTTTGTGGATTTGATTGAGTAACCAGGGTCAGATTTCTCAAAGGATAATTCTTTGGGTTTTCTTTTTTTTTCTATTATTTTGTTGTATTACATACAAGAGAGGGCAGATATCAACCAAAATGACCAACTCACACCAATTCAGTCTTTTAATCTGAACTATCCGTGTAAGCTACATAAAACTATAATCAAAAAAAGCTCAAATATTACCTTTCAATGGGGAAATAGTTTGTAGGTAAAGAATGTGAAGAGTGTTAAGGGGGGGGGGGGGGGGGGGGGGGGGGAAAAAAAAACACCTG
>VUQR01007584.1:3974-18530 GCA_015108515.1 Hemichromis elongatus | reverse complement strand
GAAACGCGCTGGTCAAACATAACTCCCTTGGAGCGATCATTGCACTGATTGGGTGACAAAGATGAAAAAGGCCTTTCAATATCTCAGACTAATGTTGTGCCTTTGCTCAGACCGGCTGTTGCCCTGGGTGCGTGTGAAATGCTTGGCGTGGACAAAGTAAACCATGGCCGGTGCCCATGCTCCATTGTCCTCAAAGCCTCCTAAAGAGGTCTCTTCACAGGTCCAGCAAACACACTCTCCAGACTCTTGGCATATCTCTGAAGATCCTCCTTTTGTGTGAGGAAACACATTACTCTCTCAAGGAGAGTAACAGGGGAAACAAGGCAGCACTAGTGAAAAGGCTTAAGTATGTCACCCCCCACCCCTGTCAGACCGCCTCTCTTCCTTGCCAGATGATAATTGGGACTGAAACACTTTTTTGGTCGGAGTCTAATTCAGTGAGTAAATTGCAACATGGGAAAAACATGAATGGGGCCCAAGCTGTGTGGTGACTCAGCCCCAGAAACGCTGGAGTCGCTCTTTGTGGCGGTCTACAAAAGGGAAATGTTCTGTTAATCAGCATTGTTATATAAGTAAGTGTGCTTTCCTTTAAAAATTTGAGTGAATGCTCATGCCGGATGAAAAATATCGATACCGAACGACAATGACTTTGAGCACTGTGCACAATCTGTGAACATCTTTGCAACGTGTTTCTACCTGCTTCATCTGTTTGCTTCTCAGCAGACGCCTTTCTGGTTTTAGCCCTTTGTTTTCTGTTTTAACAAGTACAACTGGATCAGTTGGTCATTTCTCACAGCGGTTTAAGTCCTGGAAGTTGGCATGGAAAACAAACCACAATGCTGACCTGACCAGCTTATACTGATTTATTTCCCTGTGCTTGTATGAAAGAAGAAGAAAAAAACGCAAAGCAGATTAAAATTTAACAAGGAATGCCAAAAATTCCTCTCTGCACAGATCAGTAAAGGTTTAAACTATGCTACACAAAGACACTATGTTTCTCCATAACAGCATAACACATGAAGGTGTATTAGCTAACTAATGCACCTGAGAATAAGGGACTGTTACTTTACAAAGCAGTTACATACTGTAGTTAGGTCATGTTGAGTGGGTGGATGTCAACCAGCAGTTTTAGCAGTAGAGAGAATTTTAGCAGCACTTTGCAACTTCATGTGTGTGTTTTCATATCAGCAACAAGGCAACATGAGATTTACAAAAAAGCCATGTTGCAAATCTATAAGTTACAGTAAAAAACCACAGTTTGTTTGAGCCAGAATTTGTCTCCATTACAGTACTGTTGTCATAGAGACAGCACATGCAGCAGAGTAGCATCACTGCTGAGCAAATGATATTTTCATAGTAACTTGATAACTTTTCTGTGAAATAAGTTCCCACATGGTAAAAAAAAAAAAAGACCTAATCATTATCTCCTTTCAATGTCATTAAATAAAAATATTTATATTATATAAAAACAAAATATAAACTGTTTTGCATAAATCTGTATCATCACCAACTTCCAAAATACGCCGTGGCTTTGGATTGTATTTACAGCCATAAAACAAAAGGTCATATTGATATATATCCACTGAATATTTTCAGTTGTTGTGATAAAATGTTGTCAGGAAAAATATCATCACTAATATAAATGAAGATGTGATTTTGTCATAAAATTTTAAACATCAACAACCTTTAGGGAAGGTTTGCTGTATCTACTCCTCCTACTCCCATCAGATCAGGGAAAGAACTGAAGATTTTCCTCTTTGACAAATATAATTCATCATTAACCTCAGCTCAAGGGCTGGAAAACATACAAAGAAAACAAATTTAAACTTCACTTAAGATAAAAAAAAAAAAAAAATACTACTAAGCTAACAGCAGTGCGTAGTATTCACTAATTTAGGCCAACGGGACTGGATAGTAGACGGTGTGCACAACTGCAAACAGCAAATCTGCAAAAGTAGAATTATCTGTTAACACAAACACAAAGAAAGGCAGTTACATGTAAGTGAAAAATATAATGTGCATGTGTGTGTGTGTGTTTGTGCACAGGGTGCCACTTTAAAATAAAGCCCAAATAATACTATGCAGAGGAAATTATGAATGAAACTGCCTCTTTACATCCTGCAGCAGCTACTAACTCCTTAACACCCTGGGCAGGTTCAGCTTATACCAGGAAATAGGTTGAAAATAAGAACAAGAATATACAAAAGTATAGCTTCAGGCAATCTGAAGTGATAATTTTCCAAATTGCTAGTCTCCTCTTTCTTGTGTCTCACCGTGCAAGTTCAAATCCTTCACTCAGACAGACGACTCTCTCATTATCTCTCTCTATAGATATGATGTGAACAGGTAAACAGTGGCTGAACTTGCACCCAAAATAAGTTTTACTATATAAGGAAAGCACGGTATTTGTTTAAACTACAACACCTCATTTTAAATTAGCAGCTCAGCAAACCCCCACGTGTGATGCCTCACCTTAGAGCCATAGAAATACCTCATAAAACACATTAGATATTATACATTATTTCCTCTTCATGTTTGTCGCTTTCACATGTTTTAGCAGGATGTAGCCTTATCGCTACTCCAGGATCCTGGGAATGCGCTTCCCTTGTGTATTCTGTATACGCACCAACCGCAATCAGCAGCAAACCCGAGGACATAAAGGATGATAATCTCCTTGGAATTCCTCTGCGTTTTCTTGTAGAGATGAGGGGAGTGCTGGACAGTGGGGTTAAAGGGTCAACGGGACCAGTTTGCTGAGGCCCATCTGTCGGCCCCTGCTCTGTTTACGCACCATCTCAGGAGTGAAAGGCAAGCGTCTCAAGAGCTATCCTGTTCTCATAACATCTCAGTGCTTCATATTCGTGGAGGAGACTCAGAGGGGAGCTCGTGGTGGTCCGCGCCCAGTGACCAATGTTCTCCCTCCCATTCATCATCTGCTCGTCCGATGAGACCTGCAGACAAAACTTAATAAGCAGCAGAAAAGGGTTTGACTCGAGAGGGCTTTCAGCTTTTAGCTTTGAAGCTGAAAATTTTAAGGCTTTTTTTTTTTTTAAGCAGATGAAGGCTTGAAATACATAAAAGCATGAAAGCTTCTGCTTACAAAAGGTTATTTTAAGAAATTTCCTGTCAAAACATTCACATTTATAGACTTTAAGAAACACACTGGGCTAGAAACACACAACAGAGAGTAAAAAAATAATAATAAAACAACAAAGAATGACTGTATAGCATGATTACAGGAAACTGGGTTGTCTTTGTCTGCATTAGTTTTTAATTTAAATTGAATTTAAATGTAATTTCTGCAGAAAAGGGTTTTTGTTATCGTCGCATCAGCTTGTTTACCAATGTGTCTCTCTTTTCTTATAAAACTACATTTGTGTTCATGTTGAAACGTCCTTCTAAAACGACACATTTCAGTTTGGGGGCTTGCCAAGTATGAAAAAAAAAAAAAACCTAAAAAAAACCTAACAACTCTAAGTAAATGTTCCATACCTGCCATTTTGAGCAGTTTCATTCACAAAATCTATGATTATACATTTTAATAACACCATGCTGCTCAATAAGAGAAAGTGTGGCTGACTGAATATCAAATGGTGATATATAAACAAAATGAGATGGTTATCCCAACCATTTGAAACTATGATACTGTATTTAGAGTGCATTTTGCCTTAACTTGTAAAAATTACAGCCCTGGCTATGTATTTAAGAAGAGCTGACTACAGTCGGAAGGCAGAATATGAAGCCTATGACCACATTAAAAAGCACTTTAATATCTGACTTCAAAGTGGCAAAGTAAGAGCACCAGGAGAAAGCACTGAAAACAAAAACAATAATTTCACACGTCATTTTAAATATTAGTTAAAATTAAAATCTGCTTTTGGGTGGATGTTTTATCATGTTTACTTGACCTAAATAAGATCGCTGGATGATGAATGAATCAGATAAGACTGACACGATCAATTAAAATAGCAGAAAAAAAGTTTTTGTTTTTTTTAAAGTCTTCTTGTAAGCTTAGCTGAACAGAAACACAGTAAAAAAGAATGAAAACATTCCCTCATTACTTTTTACTCATAACCACTGTCAGACGTCTTTAGTTAAATTGTGTTTAAATGTGTTAAATTTCTATTTTATTTCTATTTTAAGGTTCGTCATGTGGTCCTGTAGAAGCCTCCTAACAACAAATAAGTAAATGATCTTATTTTTGTTTTTAATTTTTTTTATGAACGCAGTTTAAAGAAACCACATATAGCATGTTAATGACTGAAAAAAAAGAATTCTGAGATTAAAATCAGAATTTTTTTTTTTTCTCCAGTGGCCATAATTGTCTTCCATATAAAACACCATAGCCAAATAGCCATTGTAGTTATATTTCTTGTAAGCCTGCTTAGCCCACCACCAGAGGCGCACTTTCACACATTCATGCAATCACAAAAAAGTATACAGACATTACAATGGATGGACGTAGCTACACTGATGTCATCCATTGGTTGAGTTCTGTATTGAAGGCTATAAATAAGTGATTCTGATGCTACCATTGATTAAAAAAATGGAAAGGTGGGTCTCACTGGCCAAAGACTTGTGATTGACTGGTGCTTAGCCAATGAGGATACCCCAAATAGCCCTCCCTTTTTGAAATGAAAAACTTAATGTGACTGAGCTCCTAAACTCAGTGCTGAAGTATTTACAGACATAAAGTTAGAATTCTGTTTTTTATAGAGCTGGATTTCAAATCAAATCAAAGTTTATTTTTATAGCACATTTTAAAAGACCAGTGATCATCAAAGTGCTTCAAAGTCGACCACAGGACAGATAAAATTCGAGACAGAGCATAAAGGGAACAAAACACAATTATATAGTGCAAAGCAAACTGGACACAGTAAAACTAGCTAGATTCAAAAGCCAAAGTAAACAAATCAGTTTAGGTGTACTTTGAACAACTGAATAGACTCAGACGTGCAAATATCAACTGGGAGATTATTCCAGAGTCTAGGTGCAGCAATAACAAAGGCTCGATCACTTCTGGTCTTTGGCCGAGACCTTGGTTGCACTAAGAGCAACTGACTTGAAGCTCTTAGTGCTCTCTTAGGGTTGTACAAGTGAAGGAGATCAGTTAAGTGGCTAGGCGTCAGGTTATTTAGAATTTTAAAAGTTATCAAGAGAATTTTAAAGTCAATACAGTATTTAATGGGGAGCCAGTGTAAGTTAGCTACAACTGGAGTAAAGTGATCGTATCTTCTAGTACCAGTACCAGCATTTTGAACCACCTGCAGATGCTGAAGGAGAGAGTGTTCGAGGCCCATGTAAAGAGAGTTACAATAGTCCAGTCTAAAGGTAATGAGAGTGTTTTTTGGGGTCTTTTAGTGATATATAGGGCTTTGCTTTGGACATTTGGTGTAGCTGATAGAAACTATTTTTCACCACTGTGGACACTTGCTTCTCCAATTTGCAGGAACTGTCAAAAAATACTCCAAGGTTTCTAACAATATGAGAGAGATGGCTGGCAAAAGGGTGTTGGTTAGCTGGCCCCAAGGTGTGAACGTCAAAAACAATAATTTCCATTTTGCTTTCATTTAGAGTGATAACCGGGCTTTAACATCCTGCAAATGGTCAAACAGAGGCATCAGTCGGGCTGAGACATCCAGACTCAGAGGAAAGTAAATTTGGATGTCATCAGCATAGCGGTGGAAAGAGATATTATATTTTTTTGAAAATGGATCCTAAGGGCAGCAGTACAAGGAGAACAACGTGGGACTCAACACAGACAGTAGTAAACTATATCGGAAGCATAGGACAAATCTAGTGAGACTAAAACCACAGAGCAGCCTGAATCAGAGGTTAAGAGAAGATTGTTAAAAACTCTTAATAGAGCTGTCTCAATTTGATTAGAAGTCTTTTTGCAACCACAGCTGTCGCCCTCTGGTGGCCTACAAATAAAATGCAAGATTAAGGTACGGTATGTCTGCATTAGCTTAGTTTTTCCAGCCCATAACCTAGGTCTATCTTTTTTAGTCTCTGTGATCCACATGGACTCTTAAGCTCACTGTCTGGTATTTTTAAGAAATTTACATCTCTCTAACTCATGTGGATAATCAAGACCTTAGCAGGCACATTTGGTTTCATTTAGGCACATTTCCTGCTAAGCTAACCTACTCTAATGCTAGGTGGAACCTCTATTGTTTAATTTAATGTAATATTTTTCACAAAGAGTCATGATTTTGATCATTTATGAACTTGTATAGATTTATTTTTAGCTTATCACTAAATTTTACTGTTCTGCCTCTTGACTCTAACACTGTATGTGAAGCATAATGAACAAATACAAATTCCTTGCTTTGTTTGCAATAACTGCACTGCAGGAAAACTGCAATGTTCACAAAGTCCAGCATTTTCAAAGGTTTATATCAGCCATACCACCAGGTTACAGTAATATATTTTAACGGGAAAAAGGGATGCAATTCCAAAACAGCTCTACGAGCAATGCTCCTTACAATAATTGCATTAAGATTAAGTCGGCTCAGTGAAAAGATGCCGAGGTAACATTTACTGGCAGGAATCCTCAAAAAAGGAAACAATGAGGCTAAATCTTTACAGATAGCTGAGTTGGAGTTGTGTAAACTGGGGAAATCCCTATTGTTGGCAGATGTACCAACAGGCCTTGAAAGTCGTAAAGTCATCTACAGTGCAAGTCTTGGCTTTATGAGCAACAGCCTGAGGAGCTCAGACGAAATATTCAAACTCCAAGGGGGAAAAAATCACACAGGTGAGAAAAGAAACAAATTATGTCATTATGTCCACATGTGGAAAATAAGCCCAATTATGTCACCTTAATTTTAAACCATTCAGTAAGTAGCTTGTATGAAATAATAATGGAGATCGTGACAAATAGGAACATTAAAGTACTTGTGAAACATTTAGACTTTCTTTGTGTAGCCAGACTGTGAGCATGCCTGAACACGCCTGCATGAACTTTTAATAAATCTTACGTTGCAGGAGGAAACCCTTAACAGATTGATTAACTGCTGACAGCTTTATGACAAAATTACTATTGTTGCACTCGGAGCACTCATCATTAGTTAAATCAATGGTAAGACATCACCATTTATACTATACCACACTTTATAGCATCTCTGTCAGCCCTTTCATTTGGTCCAAGTCTATCAGCAGTCCACAGCAATACAACACACCGGCTTTCCTAATAGACAGTAGTTATGACAGTAGCTGTCATGTGACACCAAATAGCATTTGATATGCACAATATATCTCTGAACGATTTAAACTAAGCTTGTATAGAGATTACACAGTGTAATTTTTAAACAGTAATAGTTTACTTTAGACAATTAAACTAGATTTTGTGGCTATTCTGATATTTATAAAGAATATTTAAGTTCTTTAATTTAGCTAAAAGCTCACATTAGCCAAACCGAAAAGGCAACCCTTGTAGTGACTGAATCAATTTAACAAAGGGCACTTTTTACAGAATCGTGTTCTGGCTCACTAGTAATATGAATCTAGTTTGCAATAACACAAAGTAAAATACTTTCCAAAATTTGCATATGCAGATGTCCCATTGGTGCAGAAGCACAGGCATTTGGCTTTTTTTCTACAAATGAACCTAACACTGTTGTTTGGTGGTGGATGTGTAGTGTACATGGGTTTATCTGGGTTTTTTCTGTATTTTTAAAATAAATAAAGCTGCCTACTGTGGCTAAACAATGGTTCATTGGGAGCTTTGATACTAATCCAAGACATAATTATGCCCACTATAAAACTCAAAATAATGAGCTGAAATATGATTAAATACTTTGCAGTGTTTTAGGGACCTGTAGAGTCTGGTAATACTTTATACTTCTCAAGCCTCTATTCAAATAATTTCATCCATACTTTATACAAAAGAAAAGGTTACTGTAGCTTTAAAATGTTGCTTTTAAGTGAAGTCAGGACATTGTAGGATACTTCATGGGCGCAGGGTTTTTTTAAAAAGAAATTTTGTTTTGCTTTAAACACAAAACTTAGGAGCAAGTCGGCCTTAAGAATGCGAATATCAACAGTCTTTGAGGCAGATAAAACAAAATGGCCAGTGGAAAAACCCACCGAACAATCCCGACTTGTCTGTGTGAAATGATTAGGCTAAATCACATTTGTTTGGCTAAAGCAGCTTAAAAGACGCATGCATCGCCAAGAGTGTAATAACACAGTGACTAAAGGGGGGGTTTAGAAATACCAGAAGTCTGACAACATAACAAACAGTTGGGTACAATGTCCTCATTTAGTCTGTGTTTATGGTTACTGTTCATTCATATCAATTTCAAGTTTACATTATAAAGTCAAACAGAAACCATCACGTTCTGTCAGTGTTGCCACTGTTATTGTAATCTGTATTTGTTGTTTCTAGATCACACCTGTACAGATGTGATCAGAGGAGATCTTAGAAATATCAAAAACCGTGATTAATGTTGTTCTGTGCTGAAAAGAAGCTGTGTGACTTAAGATAAATGAGCTTAATGAATATTTTTCACACTTCTTATTGTCTGATTGGTGGTGTTTTCTGATTTTTGCCTGTGCACTCACTGCACTAGCAGTGACTTTGAATCCCAGCGGATGGGTATCCCTTTCCTTTCAAGACGGTGCAATCTAATATGCCCTCAGCCCCTTCCTTCAGCAACAGCCGCAGAGTTCCAGCAGTTAGTAACTTCATCTCATTCACATCATCTTCCACAAAAGGTGTGTCTGTTTACAAAACCCCAGCAAATGTGACACTTACAACGTCGGTAGGTACAAAGCCTCCAGCTGAGTGATCTGGGACTAGCAATGAAAGATGAAAGCGTGGACTGACACCGCTGCTGTGGAGCGTGTGTTTGGATGATGCTCTCATCAGCCATCAGACAGACAGGTGAACTGGGAAAGATGACCAGGACAGCAGAACAGGGAGTATCGAGGTTGATTCTTGGCCAATGTTGGGCTAATCGTTTGATACACTTTGATATGTGCACTCCACCTGAGCCCAGACTGTGAGTGCAAGGGGTGATAAGCAGGGACTTGTCAGGCACTTTATGGGATGCGGCGTTTGTTTATTAATCACTAGGTTCTGTGATGTGTCTCTCATCACCCCAACAGGTATAATTAAGCTTTAAAGGGCATGGGAGGCTTGATGTGTCTGCAATTCATTTTGTTTTATCTCCAAGTTCCTTTTGAAGTCACTGCTGCACGAATAAGATGTGAGTGTACAGTGAAGGGTGTGTGCACAAAGGTGAGTAAATCTCTGCATGGTCACACAGGTTCTTGATAAAGATGTAGTCTGTGGTTCCCATGTTGCATGACCTGAACTGTCTGCTTACACGCCAGCTTGTTTAGCCTGACACGTCTTGTTTAGCCTCAGCGGATTCAGTCATTTCAAGGCTGACAGTTCAAAGGTTGTCAGTCTGTGATGGCCAGGTATTGCGGCGCTTGTATGACATCTTCGGTTCCTAGCAGGGCAGCTGGGCCGCCTGTTTTTCAGCACAAGTATGTGACAAATGTTGGGGGGAAAATAAACAAAAAGCCATCTAGCTGTGAGTGACGTAGCCCTATTGACCGTATCAAAAGGTTAAGCAAATTGCAATATACATCAGAGGAATGTTTGAATTTCACAAGCCCTTCTCCACTTCATCTCTCCTAAAATTGATTTGTGGTGTCAAATGAGATACATGGAGTGGGACATCATACAGGAATGTAAACAAGTTTGCACTACGCCTTTCTAGCCTTAATCTTCTGGCACTCCTACAGTATTTTAAAATCGGTTTTTAAAACTTAATAACGCTGTTCTTTTATTCCACGCAAAAATGGCTTATTTTAAATAGCTAGGTTGAGTCAAAACACCTTTGCTACTTGTGAGTAGGCCAAAGCATCGTCCGTATTGTCTAGTGTGCTTCTTCTTGATTCTTTTCCATGTGATTCCCTGTCAGGAGCAGGCGGAGGTGCGAAAAGATGAGAAGCTCACCTGTTTACTTTGGCAGTGAAGACCAAGCAGGCAAACAGCCAGTAGCTTGTCACTCTTCCCACTGGATCCTCCCGTTCTGTCCCCACGCAAGTGAGTGAATCAATGTAAGCCATGCAGAAACGTTACCCAGCGTCGCACTTAACATGACGAGCACGGGACGGGGGAACATTTCAGTATGAGCCCCTCCTGCAGGAGCTTATGTTAATTAACAGCAGTATATAAATTACATTCCAGCGGAATAATGTGTCACTGAGAGAATCATATCTTGGTAGATAGAGTAGATGAATATCGCTGCATTTTTTTTTCCTTTCTATATCACTCGAATCCTTAACTTTACTTGAGTTCTAACTTTCTGGTCATGCAACAGTTTACAAGCTGTCTTTCAAAGGCTCCTGTGCACACAGTGTGCAATGGGAAATTGATTTAAGTGGTGACAGTCAAAGATTTACAAGTTACTAATTCATTGTGTGCTGCAGGCAAAAACAAAAAAGACACACTCATTGTAACTTCTCATTAGTGGAAGGAAATCATGATTATAAATGTGCAGACTATTTATTATTTTAGGAATTGGGTTTATGTTGTAACCAGCGACTTCATTTTAAATAGTAACCATCAAAGCTGAGACTCACTTCATGAGACAGTTAATGGAAAGGTAAAACACCTGTGGCTGCACCTACCTTTGGCACACTTGATGCAAATAAGTTTTGCCACTTTACTTTCATCCCACATGAAAATTACAACAAGAAACCAAGAGATGATGCATGTTTGGCAGTCTCCCTACATGCTTTGAAGTACATGAGTGATGGTAAATGAATTGCTCCCTGAGAAGTAAAAAGGCCATTTTTTTTTTCAGTAACTGAAATCAAATTGTTTGGTGTTGTTTGGCTCAAGCTAATCACTGAACATTGTTGTGGAAAGGCAGTGTGAGCTATACCACGTGACCTTTTTTAGGGTTGCTTCTTTTTATATGAATGCATGTGTGGAGAGTAGAGGATTAACATTTAATGAAGGGACAGAAAGATGGGGAATTACGTTAGACAAAGGTACATAGGTATACATACTTGATGTGATGTCATGTGAACAGCCTAATCCTCTAACCCATCAGGACACTTATGTAACCTTTAATTTTCTGTCAGTAACACAACGCTAAGGTAAACATGCTCTATACTGTTTGTATTTAACAGTTTCAGTGATTTCCTGGCTTTGGTTTTGAACATTCATGCAGGTGAGGATTTTTTTTACTTTATCACCAGACCAATGCATTTCAGTATTGGTCTCATTCACTTACTTTAGAAGTAGGTGAAGTTGTGCCTAACAATCATAATCTGCTTTTTTTGGGGCTTGAACAGTTCACATCTGTAATCAGCATCCATCCATATACCTGATGTGCATCGCTGAGCTCAGTATAACTGATATGTGTATAGGTGTAGGTTTAGTTCTATGAGAATGCAATAAAATAAATGCATGTGGCTGTCAATATGATAGCATTATGTCTCATGCCAATTAATGCCTCCTGTGTTTGCTATTTAGGTGTGCTTACTCATTATTTGTAAATATATAAATTAGTCAAAGCCCCACTGGTTTGTGCAAAAAAAAAAAAAAATTATATGGTTTGGTCCCAGGTACCCGGTTCCAAGTCTGAATCCCAGACAAGCCCCCAAATTGTTAGACTCATCAAAAGGTCCAATTTAAAATGTTTCTATGGATTAAACTGCATTTTTCACTTAGAGAGATAACTAGGCTGATGTGTCCATCAAAAACCTAAAACAAAAAGTTTGCAACAAATCCTCAAAGCTGAAAAAAGAGAAATGGTTTAAAAAGAAAACACTGTTAGTTATTAATTAAGTAAGTAATAAGTAAAATGTATTCATATAGTGCTTTTTAAGATGAAAACCAGCCACAAAGTGCTTTACAGAGGCAGAGGTATTACACTTTATTCTGCAAGTCTTGTTCACCCAGTGCTTTTATGTATCATTCTAACTGCACTGGGGCAATTAATGGTACAGTTGTGAAAAGGTAAGATTAATTCACTCTGTGACTTGGCCTGCAGCTTGAAACGTTCAGCATACTTGCGTTGCAAGATGGGGAAATATTAATTGTTTTTCATATATGGCAAATCTACAATCACATTAAAAGACATGCACGTCATTCTAGATTGGCTACCCAGAGTAAACCAACAACGGTACAGGATAAGGCCTCCAGCAAGAGCTCTACTTCACCACCACATTTTCTAGTGCATGTTGATGTCTTTCAGCTTTCCATTGTGATTGTAGCCGATTTCATGTGAGAACATATGTTTTCAAATACAAACTCTAATTTGGGATACAAGAGGGTTCCTGAAATATTACATTCATCGTGCATAATGACGAACAGTTTATTTTACTTGTTCAAAGACTCTTATTGATATTTTATTGATTGGCAGGTTTTATATGTAGCTCTTCTTATGATTTTACACATCATAACCTAAAGATGGATTCATTTGTAGTGGTACATGCGAGGTGGGAGGAGGATACAACGAGGTCTTGTGCAGACAGGGAAAGTCCCCAATTATGTGGTAAATTTAGAGAGTGGTTGCGATATTTATTCTTATTGCCCAAAGAACTTGGCATTTATGAGACTTGCCGCAAATGCATTCCCTGCAGCACAGGCAAACTTCAGACTCATTGCAGCAGCTCAATCAGATGAAATAGCAGCTGCAGATGATTTATGGTGGAGTTTGGAAGAAAGTCTCAAGTAGCTCGGCTTGTTTAATGCAGGTGCCCTTTCAAAAAAATGAGTTAATTAGGTTTACAGTAGGTCCTCTTTTAGAAGGTCGATGAATATGTTTTAAAATTTCCAGAGCCATGAAAAAATATTAGGAGTTCTAAGAGTCTAAGCAGTGTATAGTTTATGTAAAATTGATGTATCTACTACAGACAGATAGGAATTATATCAGGAACCATTATATGTCAAGCTTTCAATCAATAATCCTTTTCTTAGCAGAAATCCTGGACTACATTGTGCCACTAAAACTCTGCAAAGGTCATTTGAGTGTGCACTGTGCTTAAAAGGTATGATTTGACGCCACTGGATGTCTATGTATGTAATCAGCATGGAGTCAAAATGTAAGGACTAAAGGGAATGTACAGAAGTTGCAATGCCTCTCTCACACAGCAGGGGTGATGGGATTTTTAAGTGCCTTTGCAGGGAACAATTTATGGCCATTACGGTGGACTATTTCTAGCTATAGAGATGGATTAGGGTCAATTATTGTCCATTATGGAGAAAGATGGCCGCACAATTGTACGAGAAATTACTGGTTCTGGCTGCAGTACATTACAGAGAAATTATCTCTTGGGCCTAAACTAAAATCTGTTGTTTTGTGACTGATTCTTTTAGTTTTGCCAGATGGTTTTTCCCCATGATGTTCTCTTATGTATGGCCTGTTAAAAAATATTACATATTGTTGGGATGTGTTCACTTTAAACTAAATGTTGTCTTTCTTCCTTTTTCCTTTTCTCTTTGTTTATTTATTTAATTTTTGCAGGCCAAAGGGGTGTTTTGTTACCTACATTTTTGTGGGAATTTTTATGACTGCTTTGTTAGACACACCTTGTTAGTACTGGGTTGGACTCCATTTTGATTTTGCTCCATAATGACATGATAGCATCACACAGTAGCTGCAGATTTGTTGGCTGCACATCCAAGATACAAATCTTTCGTTCCACCACATCCATTTGAATACACTGAATTCATTGTCGTATTCAAAAAACCTGTTTGAGATAATTTAAACTTTGGGATATGATGATTTATCCTGTTGAAGCATCCATCAGAAGATGGTTACACTGTGGTTATAAAGGGATGGACATGGTCAGCAACAATACTCAGGTGGGCTATGTGGATTATAAGATGCTGATAAGATTATATAATATAAGATGCTCAGTTGGTACCAAGGGCCTCAAAGTGTGCCAAAAAAAAGGTCCCCCACCAATTCATCACCACCAACAGCCTGAACTGTTGATACATGGCAGGATGCATTGATGAATTCAGACCCTACTAAAGTTGCAGCAGAAATTTACACTCATCAAAGCAGGCAACATCTTTGCTATCTTCTGTTGTCCGGTTTTGGTGAGTGAATATTTGCCTCAGGTTTTTGTTCATAGTTGACCAGAGGGGGATCAGATATGGTCTTCAGATGCTTTACTCCATCTACTTCAAGGTATGACCTGTCAGGGAATCAGAGATGCTCTTCTGATCATCTGTAACTGAGTATATCCAACACAAAAAAAAAAACACTTTCATTTTACCTTTTGTTGGATTCAATTTTTTTTTTTAAACTACATGGAGATTAATCAGCTTGCAATTTAGCTGTGACTGGAGTCCATAAAATCAGAGATTGCTATCTAAATATAATGTTTTTATTGGTTTCTCGTTCTGTTTTATTGTTTTTTAAGAGGGTTTTTTTTTTTATAGCACCACCAATATTATTAGTACAGTTATCTAATGCTTTTTCCATACTCTGTGGTCCTGACCCATACAGTAAACTTTTTCCAATAAGCAGAGCCTTTACAGACACCCCCCCCCCCCCCCCCCTTCCACAA